>JAHXMU010000661.1:658722-672121 GCA_019455685.1 Philornis downsi
GGAACATTCGCACTCTGCCAATGAACAACAATCTTATGAAGGGGCTGTAGAGACTGGTGCCTACCATTACCAACAGTCTGCTTCTGCTGCACCAGCTCATGTGCAACAGTTGTACTCTGCGCCTGCCCCTGCTGCTCCTGCTGCTGCACAACAATCCTACTCTGCTCCTGCGCCTGCTGCTGCCGCACAACAATCCTACACTGCTCCTGCTCCTGCTGCTGCCGCTCAGCAATCTTACAATGCCCCTGCCCCACAACAATCATATCCTGCCCCTGCGCCACAACGATCTTATCTTGCCCCTGCTCCACACCAATCTTACTCTGCCCCCGCACCTGCTGCTGCTGCACAACAATCCTATTCTGCCCCTGCACCAGTCGAACAGTCTTATTCTGCTCCAGCTTCCGCTGCTGCACAACAGTCTTATTCCGCCCCTGCTTCAGTTGAACAATCTTATGCTGCCCCAGCCCCTGGTGCCGCTCAACAATCATATTCAGCCGCTGCTTCTGCTGCAGCTGAACAATCATACTCTGCTCCTGCACCAGATCAGCAATCTTATTCTGCTCCCGATGCTGGGGCTTCTGGCTCTTATAACTATCAAGCTCCTGCCCCGGCGCAACAGTCCTACTCTGCTCCAGATCCTGCACCAGCTCAACAATCGTACACCGCACCTGCTCCGGCTCCAGTCCAACAATCTTATAGTGCCCCTGCCGCTGCCCCAGCCCCTGCCCCCGTTCAACAGTCGTTTAGCCCTGCGCATGGCTCTGCCATTGCATCTGGTCAACAGTCATACTCTGCTCCTGCTCAAGTAGATTCAGGATCTTACAACTATCAATCACCTGCCGCAGCTCCAGCTCCTGCTCAACAATCTTACAGTGCTCCAGCTCAAGTCCAACAGACTTATTCTTCCCAGGAACAAACACATAGCCAACAATCTTACTCCGCTTCTGCTCAAAGTCATTCTTCCTCTGGCGCAGATAATGGTGCGTACAACTACCAACCAAATTCTGCTTCAGCTCCCGTAGAACAGGCACCACAAACCTATTCTGCCCCTGCCCCAGTTCAGAATTCTTACTCAAGCCCCAGCCCCGCCGCTCCACAAGCACAACAATCTCACTCTGCCCCAGCCCCAGCTCCAGCACAACAATCTTATGCTGCCCCTGCTCCAGTTCAGCATTCATATTCCGCTGCAGCAGCTGCTCCAGCTCCAGCACCCCAACATAGCCATTACAACGTACCAGCCCCACAGAAAAGTGGATTCTCCTCAGCCACAGGTCGAGCTGGCACCACTTATGGTTCCAATGGTGGTTACGTCTATCACAAATACTAAATTATGAAATTTCTAAGAAATTTCGTATTGTTTAGAACTTCGACTTCTTATAATAGAAATGTTCGAAGTTGTCGAATAATCTGAAAAGAGTTTTCATTGTTGTTGTTACATTGTATATTGTTACCCATTGTTTTTTTTTTTCTATATATTATCTATTAAGTATTATTAATAAATCGATTGCGCTTTTTTAGTCGAAATGTGCACAAAACCTTTTTAAATACTCAGTTGCAATTCTCATTTCATTCGAGAAAGTAGTATATTAACAATTTTGAATACCATGTAATTTAAATAAAAAAATAACTAATAACAGATTAGGATTGAGTTAATTGAATGCACAATTTGTTACCTCAAGATGCAACAACCGGGTCGTGTCAGTGCTTATTAGCTGCTCGATATATGTGGCCCATGAGGTTTAATGTTGCTCTTGGAAGTGAGTTATTTGAGGTCGAATCATTTTATCTATCGTTTTTGTTGTGGCCTGTTATGTGTTGTTAAAAATGCGTTACAGCGGGTAAAATTTAATCAAATATACCCGATTTGACATTTATGCTTCGCTTAGTAGTTATTGGTATAAAAATGTAAATATAAAGATATAAAGACATCCATAATTTTTGCATGATATTGAAGACTTTATTATCATATTCAGAGCGATTCAGTTAAGTTCATATATGAACCGTTTTGTTCAATAACTAATCGTCATTTTGAAGGTAACTCCAGTATGCCTCTCTCACATAAATCCTTATCCCTATTTTTAAACAAATGGAACAGTCAGGGACAGTAACTTTTTATGGTAACTTTTTCTTGAGCCCAATTTTTCACCAGCAAAATCATTCGCCATTGCCAGGAACAGCCGGTAAACACTTGGTGACTGGTTCAGATTACAAAGTGGATGCAGAAGAAACCTCCCAATGAAGCTCCGGAGTTTTTGTCGAGTCACTACCGATATATGGCCTGCCGTTGTCTGATGTAAAACAATTCCTCTCTTATTGGCCAAAAGCGAACCGCTTCTGGTCGATTACTTCTTTCAGACGGTCTAATTGTTGTTAGAACAGGCCCCTATTAAGAGTTTGGTCGCAGGGAAACTCACAATAGACGATTCCTCACCAATCACACCAAACACATATGAAAACCTTCCTGATCGTCCACTCTATCTTGGTCATCGTTTGAATTAGCTCACCTTAATTCGACCTCACCTGTTTTCACCTAGCATTGTCGTACGTGACGCATTTTTCATCACCAGTTACCATACTCTTCAGAAATGAGTCGATTTTGCTGCGATTCAGCAGAGATTCGTAAATGAAAATTCGGTTCGTGATGTTTTTTGCGTTAACTCCTGTGGTAGCTGCTTTTTGTATTCGTCCTTATTTAAGTAGTTCCAAACGATTTTTTGGATCAAAACAGTGCTTAGATTATATTCGGACTTGGCAATTTACATTACATTATCGACATTTTCAGCAAGCTCAACAGGGTCTCCTTTCCCCACTAATTATTTCTTTCTACAAAATGAAATTTGGGTAAATTTTACATTTACATTTTCGCCTCTATCGAAGATAAAATCTTGGCTGGCAGCAGTTTTTGACGCGTGTTCAAACAATACTCAGTCAAACAATCACAAAACTATCTGATTAGCTTTTTGGGCACGAAATCTTATCTTTCTACTAACCCATCCGATGCACTTAATGTAATTTTGCATTTACTACCCCTGGGCATAATTAGTATGCATGCAGACTGCCGCAGCTACGGCAGTAAGATCCTTAACGGCAGTGTGATCCTTAACATGGTGCCTGTCAAAACAGGCGCTGTTAACTACACTCTCGCTGGATCACTGTGTATGACAAGACAAGAAGTACCATATAATTATACCAGATAGAGACACGTGGAAATGTAGAACTCCTGGCAAAAAACTGTATGTCGACTTCTACATTGACGGCTCAAAATTAAATGATGAGGTAGGTTTCGAGGTGTACTCCAAAGACCTAAAGCAAGAAGGCTAACTGATCACTGTCATGTTTATTATGTCGAAATTTTAGCCATTAGGGAAATGGCAGAATAGCTGAGATACAACGTCCTCACCACGGTGGAGATTAACATATTCTGTGACAGTCAAGCTGTCATTAAATTCCTGGATTCTATCTTCCTGAAATCAACATCAGCCCTGCGTTGCCGCACATCTCTTAACGAGATGGCTCAGAATTTCAACATTCACCTTATGTGGGCGGGCCACAGAGACATACCAGGGAACTGCAGAGAGGATGAGCTGGCAAGACTAGGGACAATCTTACGGACTCCAGCCGAGCTGGAGTACGTGGGCATGCCTCTGGCCACTTGCAGGCTCCTACTGCGATATATCATTTTTGGTTGCAAATGGCAGGTGGGAGTCTGTCCGAGGCTGTAATCAATCCAGACAGATATGACCTCGCCTAGGCCTGAAGCGTTCACACAAACTGCTGTCGCTACCAAGACCCGACGTTTCATTACTTGTATCCGTCATGACGGGACAGTGTATGATTGGAAGACATACAGTGAGATTGAGGATTGCGATTAGTGATTTATGCAGGAGCTGTGAGGATGAAGAAGAGGAGGAGTCCATAGAACATCTTCTCTGCAATTGCCTCGCCCTGGCGAACAGTCGGCGATCAACACTGTGCTCTTATTTCTTTAGGTGCCTGGGAAATCTGGATAATGTAGATATTGTCTCTTCGAGCACCCTGACCTATCCTAACTTATTACCATCTAGATTAAAAACATCGCTCTTATATAAAGCGACATACAGATTACAAACCTCTCTGTTGAAAAAATAATGGATTTCGTCTTACTACACTTTATTGGAATTTCAGTTGCGAACTTCATCAAATACATAGTTATGGAACGATCACAACATAAGTTTTCGATTAAAAACAGCAGTAAATAGAGCATTTAATAAGTTTAAAAATTTGCTTTAATAGGACCTAATCTAATTAAATCCATGTGAAGCACGTAAAGTTTATAACTTTTTGTTTTATTTCTCTTGCAATGTCTCACAAGAAACCTGAATAGCCCAAAGAATCTAATTCTAAAAATGAGGGCGATGGTCGGGGCTATGATAAATCGAGCAATAAAATGATCTGACGTTTGATTATATACATATGCAGTACGTACAGATAGACGAGAATATTTCTATACAGATATACCCATAATATTCAAAAAATGAATAATAATAAATATTGTGTTCTGCGCCATAATGACACTTGCTCTTTAAATAATTTAATTACAAACCGGTGTCTACTTAAATTCAATCAGTGCTTCAAATACAGTAGCTACCAATTATATTTGTAGATAACAACGAGCAGACTGTCAAAACCGATTACATAACTTATAATCAAAAATTTGATAACGGATTTACTTTACTCTGGATATACAAAATTATGCAACATTTTTATTGCAGTTTAGAAAAGTAATCGCTGCTGATGCCTAAACCAATACCAGGAATTCATTGTAGTGAATTTGTAAATATTCTATACTCTATAGCCTTTTGCATAGATTTAAGGTATTTGTGTTATAATTTCTACATTATGGATGCGATTCTAAATACATAGACTTATCGTGATATTTAATTATGAATCTGCAAAGTAAGTTGTCACTGCCAAAAGTAAAATTGTTGTAGGGGATACAATTTTAATATTTAATTTTGGCCAATTCCGGAGACGGGTAAATTTTCTAAAGTGTTTTCTATTCAAAAATGCAATAATATGTAAGCCAAAATTGTCACCATACTCGTACACAATGTATCAAGTTTCTTAAATTTTTAGGTAAAACTCGCATTTGTTTTACATTTTCCAATAAACACCCCTATATTGATTTGGATGGACCCTTCCCGTATTCAACTACCCACTAAAAGACACTGATTGTTCTAGACATGGTTTAAGTCCTTGTAGCCTCAAATCTTGTCTCACTGCGCTGTTTTCAAACACGTGTGGCAATTGTGACATACAGTGACCCACAGCGACATAGACGATAAGACAATTCACCGTCTTTAAATTCATAAATTTTATGAAAATTCAGCAACGATTCGCACATGGAAATTCGGCACTAGTGGCATTCATACATCGAGTTTTTTTTGCATTCAAGTAGTTCCAAATGGTTTCTTTTGTTAAATGTTATGCTCCTAGGAAATGGACACTTCTTACATGGCTGTCGAACTTGACGATTCTCATTATTTTGGACATGAAGGCCTCGCCGTGAAGACCTTAAGGGCCCGTCACATAAGATACGTCGCGTCCGTTGCGGCGACGTGTTTGACTGACAGCTGAGTTGATTGCATACATATATTTTAATGAAGAACGTCACATTCACGACGTATGCGTTGCCGTAACGCATTAAAGTTGTTTAACTCTCAACTCTCAACTAAAGCAGAAAAATCGTGGAGAACTGTGACGGCTGCCACAAACGCAACTGGTGAGTTAATTTTTAAATAAATTATTTGAATGTTTGTATTGACAACATGTATTTTATATTATATTGCAGTGGAGCAATGCCAGAGTCGCTGGAGGTCACTTCGCGACAGGTACGTGAAGGAGGTCAATGCAAGGCTCCATCGGGAAGTGGTGTCAAAGACGGGAGTGGTTGGCGCTTCATGGACGCGATGTCCTTTTTGCAACGCCACGTTGCTCCGCGCAGGTAATTTCAAAGCTTTGCCATTATGTTTATGGACATTTCTAATCAAATTTATTTTCCAGAACATGTTCAAATATGGAATGGGCGAGTGCGTATGCAATGGGCGAGAGCGACGACATATCGCTTATTGCGCAGTTGGCAGACGAAGGAGCCACAGAAGAGGAGCCTTTGTTTGTTTGCTGTGTGCTGCCACCTCCTCTCGGGCAATCAACACCACATACACTCGAACCAGAAGGTAGGAAACGGAGTGATAAGAGGAAAATGCAGGAGGATAGGTTCGAGACCCTTTGTGGCTCTGTGTCTGACTGGATTAAAAACCAGCCAGCACAGAGTCAGACTCCACAGCCGGTGTCTCGCAACCAGGATTTTTTAAAAGTGGTAGACGGCTACCTGCAGAAGCACTCTGAGGACAACCAAGATAGGCTAAAGGTCCAATTGCTGAACATGGTTGTTAATTTTGAAAAGTGACGTGATGTATTAATGTGAATTTTTAGTTTTATATGTATATATATGATCTCTTCGAATTTTTTGATGACCAGTGATCAATTATGTTGATTTATATATTTAGCGAGCTTTGTGGTTAAATCGATGTGCTTGCCATCAATGGCACCAGCACAATTGGGCGAGTCCCACATTGTATAAAAATCACTGGCGATTCGCTTCCACTCATTTTCCTGTGGGGCTGATAAATATATTGGGCCAAGTATTTCCCAAAGCACTTCGTAGGTTTCTGCAACTATTCCTTTCATAGTTGACACTCCCATTTTAAAGGCAGCAGAAAATAGCTGCAGAAAAAAATAGCGGCAGAAGTCATGAGCCAAATACCTTAAATTTTATAAAAGTATTTTAAAATGTTAACCGGACTCATACGATTACATGTATGTACATATGTATAAAAACTTACGCAAGGGTTATAAAAAGTCGACATTCCGGTGAAATTGAAGGCCTGTTGGAGTGCTTGGTTAACCTTTCTTTAACGAAAGTAAAGAGGAGATCGAACGACTTTTTCTCCATCCTTATAGTTTGGTGGAATTCGCCTGCGAAGCAAAAAGTGGTTGCGAAAAACCCATGCGAGTCGCGATTTCGCAGTAGTGGTCACACCCAATATCTCCGTTGCCCGTACAATTTTCTCAAACACTCGCGGGCTTCGAACAACATAAGCATTATTGATATTACGTTCATTAATTGGGCAGTGTCCATATTGAATTTACTTGGCAGTCTATTATGCAAAATTGCGACAAAATTTTGTGTGCGCTAAAAACTGAATTTTACCGCCAATACTAATCAGCTGTTTTCTCATATACGGCAACGGATTTGTTGTGACGACTCTAGACTCTTCATACGTCATGTCAGTCAAATACGTTGCCGCAACGTATTCAACGGATTCTATGTGTCAGAGCCTTTACTCTTCTCCTTTGTGTCTTTCTTTCCTTTTTTTATTTGAATTTGGGACAGCCAGCGCCCACTTGGCGTACTCAAACTAAACGAAAGGATTAGTCGAAGCACCTTTCAGAAAAGAAGTAAATCCTCTTGGAAAATTTCCACAGGGCTTGCTTCCTCTCCCGGCCAAAGTACCTTTGAAGTCACTGGTATGAAGTGAGCTTCATCCCCGTTAAGAGTAAGGCCTATCTAGACAACTCAAATAGACGAAGAACAGTGTTTTTCAAGTTCCCGCATTACCTTCAGAAGACCCTGAAGCAACGCAAAATCACTGAAAACACGTGTTCAGGCAACCACAGCCAGAACGATGCTACCACAAGGGGTCCAACGCCACGACTAGGCAAGAACAAAATGGTCCTGGGGACCATGGTCTCCCGTGCTACCTTAATAGAAGAAACCTCTGATCAGGGTTTCGCAGACAAAGGCTGCTCCAGTTTTGCTATATCATACCTCGCATGGAACTGGTCGTCCATCGTATACGCAATAAATTTTCAAGGTCCGAGGAGAAAATATCGACACAACAATAAATGTCATGCTTTCGTAGTCCATTTACCATACCTCTCTTCGAAAGGCCTGCACGGTAGTACGACTATACAACAGAAAAGAAAACTCCTCCAATATCTCTCGGCTTCTTTATGGTCATTCCTGTTTCCAGGGGAGACATTTCAGGCAGTTGGCCTTCCAGATTTGATTTTTTTCACTAAACAAAAATTTCGCATTATTGGCTATTACAGTTTTAAGACTTTAAACTCATATTTTCAGCCACCTGGTTTACGTTTTCTCCATTAGAGGAGAAAAACTATAAAATGTGACGTAATCCCTCTTTGCTGATGTCTATCTGGCGCGCTTGAATAATACTGAGCCAAGCATTCCCAAAACTATCTTAGTACAAAATTGTATCTTTCTAAAACCATCCAGGGTAATCATTCAGTATTGTAGAATATAGATTACTAACGCTACCTATTAGAGAGATTTCTTTTTAATGCTTAACTGACTGAACAAATCTCAAAAATTCTAAAAGCTGAAAAAGAAATTTCGGTTTTCAAACTCCGCAAAATATTAAAAATTACCTATTTTTACGACAATGGAATATATAATGAATTCTAAATTATAGGCGAAAAATTTATGTTGATTAAATCCTTCCCTGCATTTCGTATGGTTGAAAAAGGATTATCTCATCCATCTAAATTAGAATGTAGGAAAAAATTGTGGTATCTAAAGTTTCGGGGAACTGGATGGAATTGACATTTCGAAAATGATAAAATCAATATTTTAGGATTTAAGATCAATTCTAGGTCGTAGGTGAAGAAGTAAACCAACCCGAATCGGACATATTGTAAGTGGGGGCTACCAGAGTGGGTAGAGAAAAAAATAAGATTTCATTGGATTCATGTGGTCAGTTCCAAAATATTTGGTACTGCAACATACGTATTATGGTTGTTGTCATTTTATTGGGCGATACTAGAAGATATAAGTCAACTTGTCCCAATATCAAAAGACCGATTTATTATCCAAATTATTCAGTATAAAAGAAATTGTTGTCAAATTTGAGAATTTGTATTGAAAGTATCAGAAAAGTCGAAGTGTTATCGGCCAAATGAATCTCTAAACCGCATACTAGCAAGATTTTAGTAGCATTAGTTTAGAATTACTCCAGTTGTCTTATCCGCCACCTGTCGAGCCAGAGAGGCAGAAAGCACAAATTTCCAAAAACTTTACTTCTTACTTTCCTGATTCAAACGCCTCTAATAGATGAATATTCGCATCTACCTCCATGAATTTATAACCGGATGTTTATTATAGGCGACTGTACAGCATTTATATCATTTCCTTAACATTTTTGGCCCCTAAAAGCAGAAATTTCGAAAAGTAACTTTTTGTTACGGACCTACGGATTTTGACTTCAGTCGTATTTCCTGATAGCTGTACCACTTTCCTCCCTTGTTAACAGTTTTATATCCTTAAATTATGAATTCTGAAAAATCGATTTTTAGTTGCCCACTTACGAATTAAGAAGAACGCATGTGTACATAATGCACGTTTCGTTCATTTCACCTCCACACAGGAAAGATCCAATTTAATTTGATAAAAGTGCGAAATAAAAAAATCAATACAGAAATTTTGCATCTATGGAAAAGCGCGCTATGTTCTTTTTTAATGTTTAATCATCCTACATTATAGCTATTCAGCTTAGAAGTTATAGGGGCACCACTCACTTTTACGAATTCGACCAATTGCTATGTGGGCGTGGCAATTCAGTCCATATTCCCTTACACAACTAAGTATACTAAAGCACGTTGCATGCTAAATTATACTAAATTTATTGTAATTGAGTGGTATGGGCATACGAGGGCGAAATTAAGCAATTAGTGGTAGTAGTCACTTAGTGATCCGGCCTATAGTGGATGCAAAAGAACCTCCCAATTAAGCATCTGGTGCTTCTGGCGATTTAATTTCGATGTGTGTGTTGTTATCCCAATGAAACACAATTCCTTTCGTATTGGCCAAAGTTGTGCTTCAGGTCGATTGTTTCCTTCAGACGGTCCAATTGTTATTCGAATTAAGAATTTAGCCTTAGGGAGCAGCTTATAGTAGACGATTTCCTGCCTAGACCACCAAATTCACAGCAAAACTTTCATAATCGCCAATTCTGACTTAGCCACTGTCTGAGCCGGCGCACAGTGATTCGATTGCAGCCGTTTTTGCTTGATCGTCGTAAGTGACCTGCTTTTTACTACCATTTACCGCTTCAGAAATGTGTCGATATTGCTGCGATTTAGCAGCAATTCGCAGATGGAAATTCGGTCTATGCGATTTGTTTGGGTTGACTTCTGTGGCATCCAAACATTTAGCTTGTTTTTGTATCCAACCTTATTCAAGTAACACCAAATGGGTTTTGGAGCAATATTTAGCTCTTGGGCATCTGAAACAGAGCTTAAATGACAATTTCCATTCTTTTATCGAAATTTTCGAAAATTGGCCGTCAGAGCATGGTGCATTTTTTACATCAAAATTATCGGAGCGGAATCAACGAAACCAAAATTTGGTATGATTGTCTATTATAGTATCATGAGTATAAATAATTTTCATAGCAGCAGCCGCCTAGCTTGAGTTTTTGCCTTCAACGAAGAAAAAATATGACACACTTTCTTTTTGCTGGGATACATCTTTGATGAGTGCTCAAACAATACAGAGTCAAGTAATTACAAAACTGTCTGAATAGATTTCCGAGCACGAAATCTTCTCCTTCTAACACCATTTAGCGCAATACAATCGCACTTATACAAAATATATCGCTTTATTATATATGATTATTAAATTCATCTATTCCCTAGAATCTTTAAATAATACTCTGCCATCGTTCCTCGCAGAACTAAGTTTTCTAAATGCTTGATATACTGAATGTAGTGCAATTAAATGATATGAATATGATATGAATCTGCGTATCAAAAATAATGTAATTTGTATGGGTGTTGTCATATAAGTCGCGATTTTTCGTTTAATTTTTCAAAATTGTACTAAGCATTATAATGAATGTAATTGCCTAAAATTTAAGCAACTTCAGTTGACGAATCAATTAAATTTACGAAAAATAAAATCGGCCAATCTGTGTGGAATGTATTACATAGAAAGGATATGGCAATGCCCTCCGTTTTTGCTTCCAAAAATTGCTCCATCAACGGGTAACCAAATTTGACGGAATTCAGTACAACTACTGGAAAGATATGAAGCTAAGAATATATGAGTTAAATCAGTAATTTGTTTGAAAATTACCAAAATATCCGCTTTTACTTGGTCAACTTTTCCAAAGGCTTATAAAGATTGATTTACTGAGGAAAACTGAAATTCGGAAATTCGGTCAATTTGTGTAGAAGGAACCTGAAGAGGTGGGCCGTGTTGCCCGTTTACAAACTCGGCAATAGTCTGTGCAAAGTTTTGATAATTTTAGTAAAGATTTGCGGCAGCTATCGTGTCCACCAGCCAGATAGACAGACGTCGCTTAATCGATTTAAAAACTCAAACGATACTTGGTACTTTAAACGCTTCCTTCTCGATATTACATTTTTTGTGTGTCAAATGATATATATCTTTACTCTTCCGAGTGAAGTTCTTTTTGCTAAGCGTTACAAAGATGACAGACGATGCTCACTAAAAATAGTTTACATGGAGCTATATTTTGACATAATCCTTCTACAAATGGACTTGCAATATCGGCTTTATCGCTTCTAAAATTCACAATTTATTTTGGATTTTGATTATATTTATGATATATAATTTACTATGTTGGCATATATTTATTTTTATTTATTGCTCCCAAAAGTCAAAGTTTCACTTCATTTAAAATTTTATTATATCTAGCACGAAGGGGGTCCTAAAACAAGCTAACCTGACGTATAAATGGTGCCAGTAGTTTGAAGAAAAAATAGTTTGGCGAAAAGTGGCAGTCTTATAAAACATATGTTTTAAGTTTCAAGGAGCCACGTTGTTTAGTATTTCAATTTGAACCAACAAAATTGAACGATCTCAGTGAATTTGCAAACATGGAAAAAATTGGTCACCGTTATGGTATTCAATATTTCCTTTTAAAAGGTTTCACTCAGTCTAACCGAGTTATATTCTACTCTGTGGGAGTCTGCTTCTTTATTTAGACTGCAAAATATTGGGCAGCAGAGTTTTAACCAGGCCGTACGAGGAGTGATGACGAACACTGTAGTGGTCGACCAATTAAGGTGTTCACGCCAAACACGGTTAAGAAACCCACAAAATGGTATTGGATAATCATCAGCTGAAGGTGCCTGGATTAGCTGAAATTACAGACATTTCAAAAAATGCTATACATCGTATATTGACGAAAGATTTGAAGATGAAAAATCTGTGCGCAAAAAGCGTGCCACGCTTGCTTTCAATAGAGCAAAAACAGCGTCGTAAAGATATTTCAGTAGAGTGTTTGCCGATGTTTCGCCGCAATAGAACCGAAAATTTACGTCGATTAATAACCGTGGATGAAACATGGATTCACCACCTCACACCTGAGACAAAGGAAAAGACAGAGGCAAAGCAGTGGACTGGAATGGAAGAATTGTGTCCAAAGAAGGAGAAGGCGAAGACGGTTCCGTCTGCAAGCAAGATTATGGCGTCAGTTTTTTAGTAATGCGCATGATATCATTTTTATTGATTATCTTCCGAAAGTAAAATCATCAACGGCGAATATTATGCTTTCTTATTGTAGCGTTTAGGTGGCGAAATTGAGGGGGAAAACCGCATTTGGCGGAAAAGAAAGAGCTGGTTCATCAAGACGATGCTCCAGTTCACTCATCCACTATTGTGATGGCCAAAATTAATTAATTAAAGTTCGAATTACTTCATCACGTACTTTATTCGTCAGATTTAGTTCCCTTGGACTATTCTCTATTTGCAAACTGTAAAAAAATCTAGGTAGTAAAAGATTTGCCAACAATAAAATATCGAGTTGATGGCTATTTTAAGGAGTTTGACAGTTCTTACTATAAACATAGTAATAAAGCTATTGAATATCGTTGGAAAAAGTGTATCGGGCTAAAAGGAGATTATGTTAAAAAATAAAAACAATTTTTTCCAACTTTTTTCTGTCTTCTTTGTTAGGTCGGCTAGTTTTGAGACCGCCCTCGTACATATCACTTGATTAGGTCGTGAATGCAAGGAAACTTAGCCATATCTGTTCATGTGATCAACTAACGTACTTTGGGCAGGATAATTTAGGTCTATCCTAACTCACTCTAATATAAATCCTGTACACTTCTCTGTTTTTTAAGGGGTTGGTAAACACTTTTAAGAAGCGTTAAGACAGTGAACGGATGCTGAGATAAATATGCTCCACAACTTCATTACGCAGTCAATTTACATTGTTTAGAATGGCGCTTGAGAATGTGTTGAAAACCTATAAATTAAATAGTTGTTAATTAACAACTTAATAATAGCACTAGAACTTGCAGTTAACGA
>JAHXMU010000661.1:672131-703985 GCA_019455685.1 Philornis downsi
AATCAAGTTCGTGGTATCTCATTATGCATAAAATGTGAACAAAATATACATATTCAACAGAAACTATGCTATATGAGTGACAGTTTTATTTGTTAATTTATTTTCGATAAATTTATAACATAGACGCAAATAAATCATTTAACGCGTACAATGCTTGATCGCATAAAAGTATAAAAGCAAACAAAAAACAGAACTAATAAATGAGGATATTCTTTATTTTTTTACTTTTATATTTGTTGTCAACGGTACGGGAATACTTTTGTTAGAATTGATTTATCATCAGTTATGTCATTCTTCCAATAATTATTCAAGTTATTTGTTTACGATATATATTCTGTTCATATATTGTTTATATATTCCTCCAAAGCCACTCTTAAATTATTTTATTCTGACGCCGTCTCCCATTTAAACAGGTGATTTAACGTATCATAAAAGGAGATGTTTGTTGGTAGACAATACAACACAATTAGTAAATATGGAAATTTTTGGACACAACAATAAAATGTGAAAAGTGATGGTGAGGTTTGATAGCACTGTTTAAAACCAATTACTATAATGTAGTAAATCCAGTTGATAAGAGCTTACTTGCTAAAATTTGCTCAATTCCTACATCATTACAGCAGATTTTAATTTCAACGGAAAGGAATTTGAGCCAGTTGCCTGTTTTTACATAATGTTGAAAAGGAACACGAATTTATCCCTTTGCGAAAAAAAAACATGGGGTTTTTATAAAACATTTTAAAGTTTTCGTTTGCTACCAAATCCTAAAAAACACAAACAGTGCCATAAGCAGATATTCAACATTGCTTCAATTGGCTCCCTACTCAAAAGCACTTCGTTTGTTTGACGAGCAAATTGAATGATGTATTGTGTATAA
Organism: Philornis downsi; assembly: GCA_019455685.1. Lineage (NCBI taxonomy): Eukaryota > Metazoa > Arthropoda > Insecta > Diptera > Muscidae > Philornis > Philornis downsi. The sequence goes on from JAHXMU010000661.1 coordinate 673,009, forward strand.
GCGGGCCTTTAATTTAGTCCAAGTTCCCCCTTCTTAGAACTAAAAATAATCGTAAAATATATATATTCTCAATCTATGCCATTGACAACAAAACCAGTCAAGAAAAACGTAAAAAAAATTGTGGATTGGAATATCGCAGTACTAAATGCCTAATGAAAGCTTAGTTAGGGATTACTGTGAAAAATCAAATTTCGATATATCGTTCATTTTGATGCAACCGATTGGAATATAACATATATAAAATCTGTCCCAACAAGAACGCAAGATTTAAATTTGGCGCCATTCGAAGTGACAATTTTTGACATTTTTCGTGCCTAGAACTGAAGAAATGAATATGGAGGGCATATAGTTTCAACAAGACGGCGCCACATGTCATACAGCCAGAGAAACAATTCAATTGCTGCATCAGTCATTTCCCGGTCTTGTTATTTCGCGTTTTGGAGACCAGAATTGGTCGCCTAGATAGTGCGATTTAACACCATTAGACTTTTTTCTTTGGGGTTTTTTGAAGTCGATGGTTTATGCGAATAAGCCGACGACGACTGAAATACTGCAGCAAAAAGGTCAGTTCATTAAAAGATCGCGTGTGTGCCAGCACAGCCGCGGCGGCCATCTGCCCGATGTGTTGTTCCATACATAACCTCATTCTGTCTACTTTACGATATAATAAAGTCTTACGATTTTTTTAAATATTAATATCTGCATTTGATTTAAAATCTAAATCTTGTTTTCTTGTTGAGACACCCCTTATATATATATATATACATGTAGTACATACATACATACATAGTTTTATTTAGTTAATTCTGTAAATAGACAAAAAAAAAAGACTTAAACATTCTGTCATTCGTATGGGTGATACCAGAAGAAGCATGGTTATTTGATCGATTTTTCACCTACTCGTGTACTGTAGAGAATTGTAAAATTATGAAATGGTACAAAGATCTACGCTCCTATAGCTTACTAATTTGGAAATACAAAGGATTGATTGAACTTCGAATAAACGGTAAATTTGTGTAGGAGATACCAGGTAAACGAAAGCTCCTCATTCCACTTAAAAAATCATGGAAAACATTAGTCGAAGAATATTTGGTATTGTAGAAGTTACCTTCTGGATGTTACATATTTGTCTTCACTCTTCACTACAAGTATAAAATCTGCTTAGACAACCTTAAAAATCACGTTATAGAGAAGGGTTCAGCTCCTGTATGTGAAAGTTCTTCCATACTAAATCAACGATTTTGCCCAATTTCGAACGTGTCTATGAATATATACTATTTTGTTTATCAAATTGTATACTCATATCTCAAGCGAAAGAAATTTCGCGGTCTTTCTTAAAGGTTACTCATATTATTATTATTTCCCTTTCGACATGACACGATAACATCTTAACGGCATTTTTATACGGAGGATTGTGCCATTTTTTATTGCACAGTTTTTTTTTTTCGTTTATAACTTGTTGAAACGAATTGAACATCAAAAATTCATTTCTTTTAAAAACATGTTTTTGAGTTTAGCATTCACATCTATTTTATGATTGCGTCACTCGAGTTGCTTTTAAAGCTTTTGATATTTGTGTTTTTACAATCACCTTAGGACCTTTCGAGCCATAATTTCCAAATAAACTAATGTTCAAGGCATTGATCGAAATTGGGTGAAATATTAATCAATCAATATGAGGGCGGTCCCAAAACTAGCCGACTTGACGTATAGATGATGGTGGCAGTAGTTTAAAAAAAATATTTTGGTGAAAAGTGGCAATCTTATAAAACGTGTGTTTTATGTTTCAATGCGCCAAGCTGTTTTGTATTTTTATTTGAACCATCGAAAGTAAACAAATTTCAGCAAATTGTAAACATTGGAAAAAATGCTCACCGTCAATACTTCCATTTGAAAGGTTTCATAGTAACCGAATTAAAACTGAGCTAGTTTCTAATCTGGGGGAGTCTAATCCTTTGTTTAAGGCTGCAAAGTATTGGGTTACAGAATTTAAACGAGGCCGTACATGCTGCCAAGTTGAACGCGGTAATGGTCGACTTTTTGAGGCGTCCACGCAAGACACGATTAAGAAAATTCAAAAAATGATATTGGATAATCGTCGACCGAAGGTGCATGAGCTAGCTGATATGATAGGCATTCAAAAAATTATATACATCAAATATTGACCGAAGATCTGAAGACGAGAAAGCTGTGAGCAAGATGGACGCTGCCCCCGCTTTCAGTAGAGCAAAGACAGCTGCGTGAAGATGTTTCAGTAGAGTGCTTGGCAATGTTTCACCACAATAAAGCTGAATTTTTGCTTCGATTTATAACCATGGATGAGACATGAGTCCAGCACTTTTCACCTAAGACAATGGAACAGTCAAAGCAGTGGACTGAAATGGAAGAATAGTGCCCAAAGAAGGTGAAAACGGTTCCATCTGCAGGCAAGGTCATGTCATCTGTTTTTTTGGGATGCGCATAGGATTATTCCTATTCACTATCATCGGAAAGGAAAAACTATCAACGGCGAATATTATGCTAATTTATTGCAGCGGTGAAACTATTTAAAAAAAATGCCGCATTTGGCGAAAAATAAATTGGTGTTTCAGCAAAACAATGCTCCAAATCTCACATCCACCGCTGCGATAGCCGAAATTAATGAATCAAACTTTGAATTGCTTCATCATGCCCTTATTTAACAGATTTAGGTCCTTCGGAAGATTTTCTGTTTCCGAATTTAAAAAAATGACTCGGTGGTAAAAGATTTGCCAACAATAAAGAAGTGGATTCTGCGGTTGATGGATATTTTAATGAGTTTGACAGTTCTTACTATAAACAGGGTCTAGAAGCTACCGAATATCGCTGGAGAATTGTAACGAGTTAAAAGGGTATGCTGTTGAAAAGTAATGAAAAATGTTCCCAACTTTTTTGTGTCTTTATTAGATTGGCTAGTTTTTGACCGTCCTCATAAACCGTTATTATTTAGAGTTTCAAATCTTTGATTTTTTTTATATATATAGGGTGTCCGTCGGGGAGGTATACTACTTTAAATGAAAGAGAATGATTCTTATGTTGATAAATGTTTTATTTAATGTCGGCAATTATGTGTGGAATACAATATCAGATAAATATCCGCCTCTGTTAGCCTCGCGAATGCGAGGTCTTTTGAGCATATTTTTCATTACGTTCTTACATATTTCACGCGGTATTTGGTTAACTTCATCACGAATATTTTGTTTGAGTTGCTCAAGCGTTTCTGGTTTGTTTGCATAAAACTTGTTTTTCCGATATCCCCACAAAAAGAAGTCCGGAGCAGTCAAATCTGGCGACCGTGGAGGCCAATCAACATCACCATTTCTTGAAATAACTTGCTGTGGAAAGATGTCTCGCAGTAATTCCCTTGTAATCATGGCTGTATGCGATGTGGCACCGTCTTGTTGATACCACATGTTAATCAAGTCCAAGGCATGCAGTTGTGGCGTTAAAAAGTTTTCAATCATATCTCAATATCGCTCCCCATTGACAGTTACCGTTACGCCGTTTTTAGTTTCAAAGAAGTAACGTCCATTGATTCCTCCTGACCAAATTGCACACCAGACTGTCGCTTTTAATGGATGCAAATGTGACTGACGAATAATTTGAGGATTTTCCATTGCCCAGAACCGACTATTCTGTTTATTCACATATCCATTCAAATGAAAATGTGCCTCGTCACTCATTGTGATTTTTCGTGAAAATCGGGGTTGTCATGGACGAGCTGTAACATCCTATTGGCATATGTACGGCGGCATAAATGGTCTCGTGGAAGAAGCTCTTGCGTCAATTGAATCTTAAATGTAAACAAATGCGAATCCTTGTGCAAAATTATGGCCAAAGTTTTTCTTTGAAGACCACGGCTGAGCACGGCGTCGAATTGAGGTTGATGGATTGTTTTGAATACTTTCTTGAGCAACAGTAATGTTTTCAGCCGATCTTGCAGTACGTTGTGGGCCATGCTTGGCCCTATCAGCTACAGACCCTCTTTCTTCGAAATCATTCACTACACGATAAATAGTGCGTCTTGTTGGCACGTTGTTTGTCCCAAAAACTTCACGTAACTTTCTCGTCGTCACAGTAATCGACGATTGATTTTGATAAAATGTTTTAACGATTAGAACACGTTGGTTTATGAAATATTTTTCCATAATAAATTTGCCACGTCTCTACTTCACGACTGCCAAATATGAATTGCCAAGACTAATGTTTACCAAAATGGCGGCAAAACAAAGTAGTATACCTTCCCGACGGACACCCTATATAATTCTTTGGCTGTTGCGGTAACTCGACGGTTTCATATCATGGAATGTTCTGAGTTAACGTAGAATTTTCCATTTAGTAGAATTGAATGAACGATATCGCTTACATTAGATAATATGTATAGAAGGTACCAGAAATGCCATGGTTATCCAGACGAATTTTATACATTTTACATTCAATGCTATTGCAAAATTTTAGTTATTGCAGTCTATGCATTCGGGTTTACAGAGGAACAAATAAATTTCGCTATACCGGCCAATTTATATATGAGGCAACCGAATGGACATGGCCTTGCAGTCCATTCTCGTTAGCAGAACTAAGTTTATTAAACGCATGACGTGTGCCAATTGTGGCTGAAATCAGTGCAATTGTTTGAAGAACATGAAGCTAATAATAAGTCATTTATATAAAATGTACCAAAAACGACGTGGTTACTTGGATGATTTTTATCAAATTTTATCATACTCTATAAAACACTATAGTAAGTAAACATTTAGATTACTATTACTACGAGGGAAAACATTGAATTTTAGAAAATCGGCCAATTTGTAAGGGAGATACCAAAAGGCTTGTGGCAATTATCATTTTCCATTCCTAGAACTTAGTTCACTAAACCCATAACGTGTGTCCAAAAAAAAACTATAATAACTTTTGTAAGAAAATTGTTCCTAGTTATTTTAATTTAGGTCCAATAATATTTATTGAGTTTTATAGATTGAGACTTAAGAAGTAAGAACTTTTGTAGGAAAATTGTTCCAATTTATTTTATTTAAGGTTCAATACTATTTATTGAGTTTTATAGATCGATACTTAAGAAATGAGATCTTTATTCATATTTAAAGTTTTTGCAGGACAAAATACATATTCCGACATACATATAAAACAAGGGTAATCTTTATCTAGTCACCACTGTTTTCTTAATTTTTTTTCTACTACATCCAATTACTTTAACACACAATTCTAAACCTCATTATTATTTGCGTATACAAAACGACAAAACGGGTTTTGTGGCCAGAGATTATATGAACCTTTTCTTAGGCGCAGCTTTAGATTAGCAGTGTTATTATATCCTGGTTAATATATTCAAAAATACGATAGGTATTTTTAAAATCATAAAAGTATGAAGAATTATATTTTGATTCTTTTCAGATCAAACATTTTATACCCGTCACTAAACCAGAATTTTTGCGGTGTTTCTATATAATGTAATAAAATACTTGTTAACTTTGTTTTTTTTTTAAGAGAAGACTATGTCTTCTATACCTTTATTTAATTAACTTTAGTTTTATTTAACTTATTAAAACAGAAGGCTATGTCTTCTATGTCTTTTATTTTTAATTATAATATTGCCGGAAGACTATGTCTTCTTATTCGGAATGTCACTTTATAATTGTTGTTTTCTTACATGTCATACAGCCAGAGAAACAATTCAATTGCTGCATCAGTCATAAATCTTGCGTTCTTGTTGGGACACCCTTTAGCTACTTATTATTATAACTATCGAACAGCAACGTGAGCTATTTAAGGTGCATTTAATGCAGACATGTCGTCAGCACTTCAAATAAATATTGTGAAAAAGGTAAATAATTAAATAATTAATAATTAAATAAATTTGGAACAAACGGAAATGTGTCAGCAATTGAATTGCGACAGGGGGGATTGAACTTTACTAAAATAAATATGTTAAATTGCGACAGGGGGGATAGAACGTTGTTAAAATAAACATGTTAATTTTTAACTTATACAAAAAGTAAACAGTTGTACGCATGGAAATAAATGTGATACTAAAACAGTAAAAAAGGCTGTTTTACTTAGCACATTAAATAAAAAATTTCAAGTAAGAAATGTGTATGATACCTGTGCCAAACATTATAATTTTTGTTTTTTTTTTTATTTTTTTTTTTTTTTTTTTTGTTAGCAAGCACTGTAATTTCAGAGAAGTCAGCTGATTTACATATATCTTCCCAACCTCTTCATGAATTGTTACGATTGGTAAAAGAAGCAAAATTAGATAATGATTACATCATAGCTCAGCGGTCTCACATTCGCTTAGAAATTAAAAACAAACCATGGATTTCTATCAAATTCAGTTTATAAAAGTTTAGTTTTAGGTTATAAAATTTTACGTAATATTCGATTATTTATTTTATATTGATTTTAAATTGAGTCCAGAAATGCAATCTACTAAAATGTTTATATAATTACCCAGCAAAAGAATTGCATCCGCGTAAGCTTAAACGAATGATTATAGCAATAAAAAAACAGTCATTTTGGTGTAATTTTTCATTTGGCCGAAGAAACTTTGTTTTTGTTTGAAAATTTTCTGACCGAAATTAGACTGTAAAACAGTGTGTCTAGCAAATGCGATTATGTTCAAACAAATAAGTAGTATTTAAGGGCTTTGCTGTAGCTCCCACAAAAGAAGTTTAACGGCGTCAAATTCCATGATCTCGGTGGCCAATTGACGTGGCCAAAACGTGATATTACGCTTTCTGGAAATTTCTCATGCATTAAAGCCAAAATTGATCGTGTTGGGTAGCTCGTGGTATCGTCCTGTTGAAGCCACATATCGTCCAGTTCATAATCTTCAATCGCAGGCCAAAAAAAGCGTTCTGAAATTCGGATTATCCGTCAAATTTTTACTAAGAGAAGCTATATTTTCGGCAGTGTGTAATTTTCTATAATGCATAGGCCTGACTATATCTATAACGCTTCCAGTCTCTTCAAATGTTTTTATAATCTTGCCATAATGGCCCCGTAAAGTGCTCACGTTTGAATCACTACTTTCGTAGTAAGTTCTAACTATTTTTACGCATATGGCAAACCTTTCTCTAAACAAATAACACTTCTGATGACAGATATTCTACAGCCGACAGCCTTGTCAGACCGGCGGTTTTGAAACCACTAAAGAGATAACCCGTTTGAAAAAAGTTTATGCTGGGGATGCATTTTTTAAATGTATTCAAATATCCTAATTTAATCACCAGTTTCTCTTATAGTTGAAGAAAAAGAATTTATTTTTTTTTTTGTTGACTACTATGAAGTGAAATTGTGTATGAAAGAATTAATTTTTTCTTGTTGGGTCAAAATTATGTTTTCTGTGGGAAATGCTAGTACTTGAAGTAATTGACATCAGAAATTTCAATTTTGGTAGCCAAGAAAACTATGACAGTGATTTGCTATTGGCTTTTCATTTGAGGTGCATTCCAATTTTGAAATGTTTTGAATTATTTAAAAGTCTATTTAGCAATGGTTATTATGATTGTACATCAAACGAATCCCGTACATCTAGAAACCAGAAAATGGGTTTTTTTAATATGGTTGTTATATGAGAAACTGTTGCCAAAATGCCGCAACAACAAGTTGAGTCAACATGAAATATATTTATTATTATGATAGATTTAATTACAGGCTGTAGTAAAAAGAAATTAATTATTTATTCAATAAATGGTTTTAGTAGACGGCATCTCGCGTTGTATAATTGCAGATTACGTCAGATGGTTTCTAATGCCATAAGATTTTAAATTCAAAAAAACACTTAGACTGTTTTATGTTTGCTTACGTCAGTATTTTTTGAACGCACGTCAAAGATGGACAGCAATAAAGATAAAATTCGGAATTTTTTGCAGTTTTTCTTTCATAAAGGCAAAAACACAATCAGGCGACTAGAAATGTTAACATTGTTAACGATCCTGATATCGTAATAACCAATAAAACACAACTTTAGTTTCATTGTTGGAATTATGGTAATTTCAATGCCGAAAATTCAACACGCTCTGGAAGAACAATTATCAAAAATGGCGATAAAATAATTGAAATCATCTAGTCCGACCATCATGAAAACATTCTTTCGATTGCTAAACTCTGTACTGCAATCAGATATTTCACAAAAATCTGTTCGGAAGCACTCGAATAAAGCTGGATAGAAAAATAACCTCGATGTTTGAGCTCACATTAGTTAGAACAATATCCAGTGAAAACAGTCTTAATTGAATTACCGTAAACTAGCGCAAACGGTAGCCAAGTCGGGATCAGATCAGAAAAGTTTTGCTCAGTGTTTGATGAGTTTGCAAAGGAATCACCTGCTATGAGTTTCTCCTCTCCTCCTCAAACTCTTAACTCGGATGTGTCCTGGAAACAATTGGCCTATCTGAAGAAAGCAATCACCCGGAAGGGGCTAGCTTTGACCTATAGGAGAGCAATTGTGTTCTATTATGCCAAAGCCAGGCCATAGGACCCCCGGGAGTTCCGTTGAGAGATTTTTATGCATCCACTTTTGTTCGGACATTACACCAAGTGATTCAAGTGGTAATCCTGTCTAAGGCGAATGATTGTGCTGGTGAAAAAATCCAATCGAGAGTAGTCTCGACTGTCTCTGTTTTTTTTTTTTTTTTTTTTTTTTTTGCCACATAAGATGAGGATTTCTATGGGAGAGGCTAATGAAAATGCCAGCAAAATAGCAACAAGTTATCGAGTAAAACGGCCCACATTTGACCTAAATCGGATCATTTTAACCATTTTAAATACGGTTTTCAGTATAATGTAATGGATTTCTGTTTACAGCATGCTGCAAATTGATTCTTACTTCATTCCCTTAATTTTTAAAATCCCAGTTAATCCGTATGGAAATGCGTTCTAATTTGGTTATACGAAAACGGAATTTTTTGAAAAACTGCCGTCATTAATATGGGAGCAGTTAATCGCACGTGCGTTTAATATACAGGGTGGCGCAATAGAACGTGCATGTTTAAAAAATACATTAAAAAATAAATACAAAAGGTATGGTTAAAATAAATCTAAGGCATTGTAGAGTAATAAATGGATTTTATTTTTTAAAAATAACATCATCTAAATGGTGACCCTCTCTACGACGGCACTCCTCTAACCGCAAATTATTGAAAGCTTTCTTCAGTAATACTGGTGTAATGGCTGCCATTTTACCACAGATATTCTCCTTGAGATGAACGATGTTTCTTGGATTATTACTGTAGACTTTGTGTTTGAGGTATCCCCACAAAAAAAAGTCAAGAGGCGTCAAGTCTGGACTACGTGGGGGCCATAGGATATCACCTCTTTTCGAAATCAGTCTGCCAGGGAACATCTGCTTCACCACCACTATGGAGTCATTTGATGTGTGACAGGTAGCTCCATCTTGTTGGAACCAAGTTCTGGAATTCACTATTCTTGAACTTTCAATTTCTGGAGCCAAAAATCCGTCCAACATCTCAACATAGCGTTCCGTATTAACCGTGACGTTTTGGCCCCGCGCATTTTCGAAGAAAAAAGGACCAATTATTCCTCTGCCAGAGATTGCTGCCCATACTGTCACGTTAGGACTTTATAATGGTTTCTGGTGTTTGATTTTGGGATTTTCACTGTTCCAGTAAAGACAGTTTTGACGGTTTACGAACCCATTCATAAGGAAATGAGCCTCGTCAGAGAAGAAGATATTGTCAAAATTGGAAAATCGATTAAGCATTTCATTAGCAAATGCGAGCCTTGCTATGAAGTCAGACTCTTCCAATTCTTGTGTTAATTGCAGCTTATATGGATGCATTTTATATCCAATGTTAAAATTCGTTGCAAACTTCGTCGCGACAATTGTAAGACAGACGATCCCTTGCGAGTCGACATTTGTGGATTTCCTCGTAGTGATTCCATAACTCTCTCAACATTGTCTTCGGTCCTAGATGTTCTTGGACGACCATTTGCTTGTGGTTTAAATGTTGAACCGGTCTCTTCAAAACGCTTTACTTTTAATTAAATTAGCACTCGGAGCTTCACTAATTCGCCGTAGTCCATATTCAGCACAATATAGTCGCCTAGTAGCAATATATGAACGAGAGTTCTCGTAAAATGCGCGACGCTTCCCGTCGAAGTGATTCATAGCGACTAAAACTCCATGAGCCCGCCAACCCAATGATGTAGGCGCCCCCCCGCCCGCGCCTTTTCTACCCCGCAAAAAAAGATGATACAATATGTACGTTCTATTGCGCCACCCTGTATCTAATTGTAGCCCATCTAAATGTCAGAGGTCTTCGGATTAATTAGATCAAGTTCTCGACATTAGAAAGGGGACAGCTTCTACTTACGACACAAGCTAAATGTGTGGGATCTGAAATTTGTTTACACATTAAAATCTAAAAGTGATTTAACTATAATTCTCAAACTCTATTGTATATAGCCTGATTGTTTATGATATGATTGCTAATGACTCGAATAAATTAATAATTTAAAATTTCCATTTAGTTTGTTTTTGAAATTGAGAGTGTAGAGCTATTAAAAATGAGGTCAATGCTATTTTCTTGACTTAATAAAACATAAAAATATAAACGTCCAAGCAAGCTATTTAAAACTGAATTGTTTTTATACTCGTATTATACATTTACCCGAAGAAATTTAAATATATATCATTTAATATGGTAGATAATATATCACCCAGTAGGAAGCCCCTAAAGTACAAAGAATCTTTTGGTCGAGTGAGATTTATGACAGACGATGCACGTTTGTCTGACTGGTGGGCACGATAAGCGCTGTAAATCTTTGTAAAAGTTCTTAAAACTTGGCACAGCCTAATATTTTGCAAAATCGATGCGGGGTATTGCAAATTGGCTTTATCGGCCCATCCCTATTGACGCCTCCCGTATAAATTGGCCGGCTTTGCAAAATTCAGTTTCTTCTATGCAACTTCTAGTGTGTATAGGTATACCTATACTATCGGAATCTTTGTTGGTTTTCCATTTTTTACGGTTAACGGTCAGTTAACAATGCCCCTTACCTCATATACAAATGATCGATTTAAAACATAATTTGAGGTTCACATCGTCTATCTGATTACTACAAATTCAGTCAAATTTAAAATATTTTGAGAGCTTTCAACTCCTAATTCGTAGATCGCAAAACTCTAGACTTTTATTCATTGAATTGCTTCATACAAGACCCGTCTCGAAACTAGCCAAAAAAAAAAAATATTTTGGTGAAAACTGGCAACTATATAAAACATATGTTTTAAGGCGTCACGTTGTTTAGTATTTTTATTTGACGCATCAAAAGCATACGATCTCAGTGAATTTATAAACAAGGAAAAAATTAGTCACCGGGTTGTAATTCAATATTTCGCTTTGAAAAGTCTCAGTCCAACCGATACCAAAGCCTACTCCTTCGTTTTCGACTGTAAAATATTGGGCTACAGAGTTTAAGCGAGGTCGTACGAGCTGCCAAGTCGAATACCGTAATGGCCGACCAATTGAGGTGGCCACGTCAGAGACGCGGCTAAGAAACCCCACAAAATAGTATTGGATGATCGTTGGCTAAAGTTGCATGAACTAGTTGAAATGATAGGCTAAAGGTGCGTGAGCTAGATAAAATGATAGGCATTTCAAAAAGTGTTATATATCCTACATTGACCGATATTTTCATTTGAAGATGAGAAAGCTGTGCGCTAGATGGATGCCGCGTTTGCTTTCAATAGCGTCGTGATGATGCTTCAGTAGGGTGTTTGCCGATATTAAAGCCGAATTTTTGCATCGATTTACAAACACGAATGAAACATGGGTCTACCACTTTGCACCTGCGACAAAGGAACAGCCAAAATCAAAGTAGTGGGCTGGAATGGGAGAATCGAAGGCGAAGGCCGTCATGGCGTCTGATTATCTTCAGAAAGGAAAAACCATCAACGGCGAATATTATGCTAACTTATTGCAGCGTTTATGTGATCAAATTATGAAAAAATGCAGGATTTGGCGAAAAATAGTATTTTTCCAACAAGGCATTACTCCAGTTTACACATCCACTATTGCGATGGCCAAAATTAATGAGTTCAAGTTCGAATTGCTTCACCTCTCGCCTTATTCCCAGATTTAGCTCCCTCGGATTATTTTCTATTTCCAAACTTGAAAGACTGTCTCGGTGATAAAAGATTTGCCAAAAATGAAGAGGTGGTGTCTGCGGTTGATATCTATTTTAAAAAGTTTGACAGTTTTTAATAAAGGGTGTCCCAACAAGAACGCAAGATTTAAATTTTAAATAAAACACAGATATTTAAAAAAAATCTTGAAACTTTATTATTACGATATAATAGAGAATGATGTTATGTATGAAACAACACATCGGGCAGATGGCCGCCGCGGCTTTGCTGGCACACACGCGATCTTTTAATGAAATTTTCAATGACCGTTTTATATACCTATAAATGCTGCTGTACTTAATTAATGCAGCATCAATTTCCTCTTTTTTCAGACTCGAGTCGTCGTCGGCTTATTCGCGTAAGCCATCGACTTCATAAAACCCAAAAGAAAAAAGTCTAATGGTGTTAAATCGCACGAACTAGGCGCCCAATTCTGGTCTCCAAAACGCGAAACAACACGAACGGGAAATGACGATGCAGCAATTGAATTGTTTCTCTGACTGTACGACATGTAGAGCCGTCTTGTTAAAACCATGTACCCTCCACACTAATTTCTTCAATTCTAGGCACGAAAAAACTGGTTATCATTTCACGATACCAAACACCATTGACCGTTTGCACTTGACATGCCTCATTTTCATAAAAAAGGTCCAATGATTCCTCCAGCCCAAAATCCACACCACACAGTGACACGTTGAGGGTGCATTTGCTTCTCGTGAATCACACGATGATTTTCCTCACCCCAAATGCAACAATTATGCCTATTGACGAAGCCATCAAAATGGAAATGGGCCTCGTCACTGAAGATGATTTTATCGGCAAAATCAGCATTTTCATGTTATCTCCCCAATACCCAATTAACGAACTCCCTTCGCTGTCCATGGTCAGCTGGCTTCAGCTTCAGAGTCAATTAAACTTTGTATGCATGAAGCTGCAAATCTTTCGTCAAAATTCGCTGCATAGTGGATTTGCAGACACCAATTTGCTGAGCTCGGTGTCGAATTGAGGTGAATGGAGTTTGAGCGACATCATCACGTACAGCTGCGACATTTTCGGTCGATCGACCTGGTCGAAGGTGCTTTGTTGTCTTTGCATCACTAACAGATCCAGTTTTGACAAATTTATCCATTAATCTCTTTACAGTTGACTCTATTGGAGCACTATTGTGACCCCAAATTGATCGCAATTTGCGAACTGTAGCCGCAAAACTTTTACCATTTTGGTAAAACAATTTCACAATGAGAATGCGTTGTTCATTCGTGTAGCGTTCCATTTTTACTAACATCGTACATTCTACTAGCAAACAATAACAATTGTTCAAATGTCAAACAATGACACTTCGAATGGCGCCAAATTTAAATCTTGCTTTCTTGTTGGGACACCCTTTGTAAACAAGGTATATAATATCGCTGGAAAAGTGAATCGAGCTAAAAGGAAATTATGTTGAAAAGTAAAATATATGTTTCCCAACTTTTTTGTATCTTCTTTATTAGTTCGTCTAGTTTTGAGACAGCTCTCGTAGTACCTGCCAAACCTAAACAAAAACACGTCTATTCTATTATCTTCCATACAGGTGACCGATTTAACCAACATATTCTTAGTTGCATATCTTTCAAGTAAATGCACTAAATTCAGCCAAATATGGAGCACGTCGTGAGTTTGATAAACTTAGTTCTAAGAATTAAAAAGAAAGGCTGAAGTACGATGCCCATTCGGATACCTCCCATACAAATTGACCAACTTTGTGAAATTAAATATTCCCTCTGCAAAACCTAATGCGTACACTGCAGTAGTTTTTGCCAAAAATATTCAATTGCAACACTTGGTGGAATGTGAAAAATTCCACCGGTTACCCCGTTGTTTTCAGACAAATTTGGTAATTTAATCCACATCCTTCTGAATTCACGTCTTTCAACCAACTGTACTGAAAAAATGTCTGAGCATCAATCCAGAGCATTTGCTGATAAGAAGTAATGTACCACGCCTCGTTTGGTTATGCGTTCATTATTGCGCCAATGCAAAAGGAATTTGGGTGAAGGTATATGTATGCCAGTCCGCCTGACTGCAATATCTGTACTGGTTTTAATCGATCAAAAATCGGCAACTTCGTCTTCAAAAGAACCAAATAAAGCTGCGCGTTTTCGACATTTAAGACGTCATATGTTGACCCTAAAAATGTTCAATCACTGTGAAGTTGCCCAGTTGATTTGTCTCCAATGACATGAAATATGTGACGATACGTTCTGCAGACTTCTCACATTCATATTTCGCGTATAAAACATCAAAGCCGCATTAAGGACTATGCTATTACTATAAATACGAGTTTGTCCAACACTTCAGTGCGACTAGAAATGCATATAGCATAAATATCATCTGTCTGGTAATTAACCTCCGTTAATTCGAAAGTAAAATAACAATCTTTTGACCATAAATGCTGCTAATTATTTTTCTAATCGAAAAAATTAACACTGTCAAACACAGAACTTGATCAAACTGTTAGTAACGGATGTTTACTTCGCATCAATTAAATTACCCTATTCCGGTTGATTATGGCAATTAAATATGCAAACTCAGGACGGCTGTTCTCGTATTTTGAGTGGAAATATTTGATGATGATTCTGCTGTGGGGGAATTTGCAGAAGTATCAAAGCACAACAAGTTTATAATTTCGTCTAATACTTAATATGCCAAAATGCTTTCGCTCACAACTCGGGGATTGATATAAATACTAAAAGAGGTGCAGCTATTAAATCAGTATCAGTAGTTTAGTCAAGAACATTGACTGATAGAACAATATGGTTAGTAGTGATTGTGATTACTGTATTCAAGCATTCTATACCAACGGTGTAACCACCAAGTGAATTTATTACTTTGGAAGTGGAAATTATTACAAAGTTAAATAAGTGATTGCTAAAACTTTTTTCGAGATTATAAAGTGAAATATTCTGTAGAGCGTAGAATGAAATTCTATAGTTGAGTCAACGACTTTAATGTGCACTATATATCTGCCAAATGGCACCCTGTCCATTGTTCCACAACCGGAGAGACTTTCCTTGTAAACATTTGAATTTGGATTTGTAAACATTTTTAGTTTGTTAAGTTACCTTTTAATCCTTGTGTTATTCCGCATTAATTTATAACTCTACGATGCATACTTTTGGGCTTAACAAAATTCATTTCATTGGAGAATTCATGCTGACGCCACTTGTAATGAATGTGGAATCATTTCATGAACATGAATTCGGAAAAACTAAAATTCTTTCAAGCCTCTTGTTGGTAGAGCACAGAAACCATAGAGTTCAATGCACAGTGATCGAAATCAGGAATTGGCGATCAAGATAATTTGTAGACCAATCTATTATTCCTGTATCATTTGTTTGCCTCAACCAAGCTCTCCTATTCCCGCTCCTGATTGTAAATATTTAAAGGCAACGCCATTGTAGGGGAATTTGCAGAAGCAGCAATGGAAGAAAGGTTTCCAATTCCATCTGATACTCGATATGAAAGAATGATTTTACTGTCGGTCGAAGAAAGAGTTCGGTACAAATACAGGGATCAGCGATCGAAGTGTTAAAAATTGAAAACGCTGTAGTTTTATTAGTTTGGATTTTTTTTATTTTTTATTTAACAAATTCAGTACATCAACTTCAGACATAAATCTACAAAAGCTTAAATTGAAATTTAATGATCAAGCTGTTGATATTACATGATCTATTTTGTTTCTCAATTAAATGATCATATTCTGCTTTCTAATAGCATCCAAATACATAAACTTAAACCGAGCTTTGACAAATTTTTTTCACATTTGATGATGGCGAAAGGGCTGTGAAGGGAATTTTCGAAATTACTAATTCACAAGAACTTTTTGATCTCTTCAGATAATGGTTATAACAGAATGCTTTCAGTCGCGGCTGGACTGAAACATTAGAGTTCCCTGTGATAAATGTAGCAGTTTCGCTAAGCGCAAATACTTTAAATGACATCTTTTGCACTATAAAATTACTGCTGATTTTATCCAGTTTTAATTTCTTGTAATGTTTCTCCGTATTATTCAGCGATAAAATATGCTTTGAACAATTCATAGCTTTCGATATATTGGGATTTCTTCTATGAGTTCCGTTATTGTGAAAATGTCTATTTTATTTCTGCTTTATATTAACAACAGCCTCTCTGGTACCTCCCATGCAAATGATCGCTTAAGCCCACAGATTTTAAAGTTCATGTTTTTCATTCGATTTTACTAAATTCAGTCAAGATTAGGTACACATTCAGCGCTTGGCAAAACAAAGTTTTGGATTAAATACAGTGCGTATAACCACAGCTTTTTGGCACATCCCTTAAAATTTACCGACGTTCCGACCAATTTTTAGTAGGCTAAAGTAACTTAGATTATTGTTCATTGTATTAGCCTATAATAACTTAGGAAAAATCGCCCAAATTGGCCCATATAATCTTAGCTTCCCATCATTCAAGTAGTTGTACTCAATTTAGTCAGATGGGGCACGTCGAACGTTTGGTAACCGAAATGTAGAGCATTACCTTCGATAAAAATAGATCGATTTATTGAAAATAATTTTTTCCGCTGTAATCCTTAAATTAAATTAATTTTTTTGTAAGCAGAGAACTTCAGTTGTAATTTCGCTTATTTTGTTGACCATTAATTAGAGCAATATTTGATAAGCACTAATCGATTCACCGCGCAATGCGGAATTCGTTAGGTAGAAAGTTTATTTAAGTCAATGTAATTAAAAGTAATTTCTGCATTTGCTCCTTTTGTAATAGGATGTCGTTTTGTATTTCAATTTTATAAAAAGGATTTGTAATCATTTACGAAATTATAAATTCGATGTTTTTCTACAACATCATTTTTTCTCAAATCCACTTTTAATCCATTTCCAATACGGCAAAGATTCGACCTTCACACATATATTCCTAAGCAATGTATATATAAATAGACATATTTTTCAATACTTCTCATCTGTATTTTTTTTTTTTCTCAGAAACTTTTCGTTGCTATTTTCGTTGCCACCATTGCTGTTGCAGCAGCCGATGTCAGCCACTTGAGCAGGGAATACCTGCCACCTCATGGTTCTCATGGCCACTCCCAGGGTTCTCATGACCACTCCCATGGCTCTCATGGCCACTCCCAGGGTTCTCATGACCACTCCCATGGTTCTCATGGCCACTCCCAGGGTTCTCATGACCACTCTCATGGTCATTCCCATCATCATGAAGATTCCCATGGCTCTCATGGCAGTCACTCATCGCCATCTGCCTCTGTGACTTCCTTCGATTCATCTGATTCCGGATCTTTCGGTTCTTCCTTCGAATCATATGAAACCAATACCTTGGATTCTGACTCTGACGCCTATAACACCGCGGGCTTCGGTTCATCTGGCAGCTACTCATCTCCATCTGCTTCCACAAGCTTCTCTGGTTCTTCTGGATCTGGATTTAGCGGTTCTGGCTCTGGGTCATTCGGTTCATCTGGCAGCTATTCATCTCCATCCGCTGCCAAAACTTCCGTCGGTTCATCTAAAACCAGCAGTTTCGGTTCTTCAGGATCTGGATATAGTTCCGGTTCAAGTGGTTCAGGATCTTTCGGTTCCTCGGGCAGCTATTCATCACCTGTTGCTTCCAAGGGTTCCTTTGAGTCCTCGCAAACCAGCTCTTTTGGCTCATTTGGATCAGGATCTGGCTCAGGATCTTTTGGTTCTGCAGGTAGCTATTCATCACCATCTGCTTCCAAAACATCCTTCGGTTCATCTGCATCCAACAATTTCGGTTCATCTAAAACCGGTTCATCATTTGGTTCCTCAGGCAGTTATTCAGCGCCGGCTGCTTCAGCTTCGAAAACATCCTCCAAGAAAACTTCATTTTCTTCTGGCTCATCTTACGACTCCAGCTACTCTGCCCCTGCCGCTTCAACTAGCTTTGGAGTGAAATCTAACGCACCAGCTAGCAATTCCTATTCATCTGGATCCAGCTTCAAATCCACATCCAGTTATTCTGCCCCCGCTTCTGCTGCTTCTCACACCACTGAAACCAAATACAGCGCTCCAGGTGCTTCCACTGGATTTGGAAGTGATAGTGGTTCCAAGTACTCGTCCAGCAAATCATCTTACTCTGGCTCCAGCTACTCTGCTCCTGCCGCTTCGACTTCCCATTCCAGCTATTCTGCACCTAAGTCTGGATTTGGAAGTGATAGTGGTTCCAAATCATCTTACTCAGGCTCCAGCTACTCTGCTCCTGCCGCTTCAACTTCCTATTCCAGCTATTCTGCACCTAAGTCTTCCTCATCCTCTTCTGGATTTGATTCTGGCTCCTCCTCCTTTTCCTCTGAATTCGGCTCAGCCCCAGCTGCCTCTTCCTCCTATGGTTCCAAATCTGGCTACTCTGCTGAGGATTCTTACAGTGACACTGGCTCTGCTCCCGCAGCCTCCCACAAGCACAGCTCCGGTACCGTTTACGGCTCTAACGGCGGTTACGTTTATTAGATATCCCTTTACAAATACGAAATAATAAATTGAAACTCTTGCAATTGTACGACTTAAGACGCGACTTTTATTGGCTGGAATTTTTCTCTTCTTCCGCAGATTTAGACAAATACAAAATATTTTTCTTTTTCAAGATACGATTCGATCCATAGTCTCCATTGTGAACAGTTATGGGATTAGATGAAACCGGGTTCCAGGGTTTGTAGTATGTATTCTCTGGTACATAAGGGTGAGGATAATCAATGATGAATTGATAGATCAGTGGGCGACCACTGGCTGGTGACTCTTTCATTACTAGATCAGAGGTCTTTACAAAAACCTTATCTACCTCGGTGGAAACATTATCCTTTGCACTGCCTTTTATAATGGCTGCTGGCGCCAAAGTAACAAAAACCAGCACCCAGGTTAAGAGAACCCTCAATAATGCATTGACTACGAGATCCATGATTTCTGAAAATTACATCAAATAGTAATGGAAAATGCATAATGATGGTTAAAGTCTTACCTGATGCGTCTGCTTGTGTTGTAAGATGTAACTCTTTACTAAGTTCGCTCATTGTCCGACCACTTTCTTTTATACCGAACTGGTTGGGTTAATGTTTGCACAGTTTACGGACCATTGACTTTCATGATATCAATACGCTACAGCGTATATCATCTGCAACTGGTGTGCATATGTTGCACTTGTCACCAAAGGAATTTGAGGACGATACTAGTAATCAGTTTGAACTTACAGTGGTCCATACAAACTTTTGATTTCATATCTCTATTAGGCATTAATAATATCTTGGTCTATGGCAGCCAGATGGCAGTTTGGATGTTGTTAGAATATAGGTCAATACGTTCCTTCTTCTTCTCAAGTTGTATACAACTTGTTCAAGGAAAGTTTGTTACACAGTAGCTGGATCACCGCTATGTGATGCTACCTTGTACGTGGGCATTTGATCAACCATTTGAGTATGATCAAAAGTCGACCTATGTTGTCACCATCAATTGTGTTTCTTGTTTTACTCTCGAAGAAAGTGACAAAATATTTAAGATAACAATTTATTGATGCACTTTCATTGGCTGTGTAATATTCATTAAATGCAAATGTTCCCTGGTTTTGCAACGACAACGGCAGCAACACAATCAACGATCACTGCACAGTGGTGTGAGCGGTCATGTGTGCCGAAATACATTTCACGCAAGTAAGTAACCATAGAACAGGGGGACTTAAATGTAGATCAATGACATAATACGAGTATATGTTCTTATGCCTTCCACCTCAAACTTTGCTTTGCAAAAACTATAGGATTACCGATTTAGTGTTTTTAAAACTGTTTACTGAAAGGTTTGCCATTTAGGAATATGAAATGTTTAACAACCTAAGAATGCGTAAAAATAATTAAAACTTACTACAAAAGTGGTCATTCTATGTGGGTTTTTAATCGAAATGTCAGTGACCGTATTTTTTTTGAAAATGACACTAGAGGAATCTCAAACGGATCCACTGTTATAACCAATCCAGAGGCGATTATTTACATGACATTGTATTTCGTGCATAATGGCATGGGCCAAGAATTATAATGAAATAAAAGTTTCATCGAAATCATAGCTTTATGTGTGTTTTATTTCACTTTACTTTTGAAACCGAAAAATGAATATCCCTATATAAAATTTTATTAGAGAGCCTGTAGAGTACATTTGTTCACAATAGAAATTTAAGACATTTTGAATATGTGCACACGTCCCTTAAATTGTTCATTGAAAGCATGAAATTTCAAATTACTCAAACTAGACGACCAAAGTGCAGGAACAAATCACATTATAATAAGCAGGCATAGCATCCTTTGATACTGAATTCCTCTACATAAGAAAATTTCAAACAAAATAAAGATGCTTTTTTGTAAAAAAAGATGTTATTGCTGGTTATGATAATGAGATTTTTTCTTACATTTTAGCCTTATCACTAGCCGACCTGCCGTATAGATAGTTCCAGTAGTTTAAAAAATATATTTTTCCAAAAAGTGGCAACCTTATAAAACAAGGCGCCACGTTTTTTAATATTTTTATTTGTGCCATCAAAAGTAAATGATCTCAGTGAATTCGTAAACATAGAAGATGTTTCGGTGAAGTGTTTGGCGATGTTTTACCGCAATAAAGCCGAATTTTTGTGTAGATTTATAACCATGGATGAGACACTTCACACCTGAGACAAAGGAACAGTCAAAGCAGTGGACTGGGATGGGAGGATCGTGTTCAAAGGAGGCAAAAACGATTCCATCTGCAGGCAAGGTCATGGCGTCTGTTTTTGGGATGCGCATGGGATTCTTTTTATTGATTATTTCCAGAAATGAAAATCCATCAATGGCGAATATTATGCTAATTTGTTGCCGCGTCTAGATAATGAAATTATGGAAAAAAGGACGCATTTAGCGAAAAAGAAATTGTTGTTTCATTTGAACAATACTCCAGTTTGCATATCCACTATTGCGATGGCCAAAATTAGTAAATTAAATTTCGAATTGCTTCATCACGCTCTTAATCGTCAGATTTAGCTCCCTAGAACTATCTTATATGTGCAACATTGAAAAACTGACTTGGTGGTGAAAGATTTACCAACAATGAAGAAGTGGATTCTGTGGTTGATGACTATTTTAAGGAGTTTGACAGTTCTTGCTATAAACAGGGTATAGAAGCTATTGAATATCGCTGAAAAAGAGCATCGAGCTAAGAGAAAATTATGTTGAAAAATAAAGAAACATTTTTAAAATTTTTTTGTGTTTTCTTTGGCAGATCGGCTGGTTTTGGCACCACCTTCATATAAATATAAATTATATGATGATTTCGGAATATTTACCAGACTATTGAAAAATTTTGTTCTCTATGAGGGAAGAACTTCAAACACATAAAAGTAAGTTAGAGCACAATAGCTCTTTTACTTCACACCCCAATGAATTGATTATATATGTTTGTTAACGAATTTCATGAAAATAGAATTTTTACAATTAGAAAAGTGAAGAGTATTTAAAGATTTCAAATTTGGGTTCATGTTTTTGGGCTGCAAAGATAATGTAAGAGGTTCTGGCATTCGTTGTCCTCGATAGCCACTAAAAGTCTTTTACGCAAATTATCGCTAGAATAAATAATTCATCAAATAGTTTTCGAAGTTACTATTTGATCTAAATAAATCATAAACACTAATATTATGCACAGTTTTAGTTGTTAACTTAAATATTCATAAAATCGAAACAAAATTAACAATATGCAGATAATTTGTGAGCATCTCATTTGTTGAGAAAATCAACTATTGCTAAAAATTCACACAGAAAATCATGAATAACTCCTAATCGCGTGAAAAACGCCAAAATGTCGGTTTTGCGTATGGTTGAGGATCAAGTAAAGAATATATGATGCCAAAAATAATCATTGGATTGATTGGAGATATACGAAATATTTTAATTTGTTCAAAAGAATATTCGATATTTTACAAAGAGTGAGGCCAAAAATACACCTATTAATTCCAAAAATATACCTATTTTTTGCAAATTCGACCCGTGGAATAGATCGGCAGAAAATCAAAAAAAAATTAAAATCATCAAAAAAATTGATTGGGCCATTTTGCGTATAAAAAAAACTAAAGTTTTCAAAACTCTTGTGTTTCGATTTTCTTTTCTAACCAAAAGACATAATTTTTTAAAAAAAAGTTGGAGCATTAAAAAATCATAGACACACTTTGCAAATTTTATGTTCATGCTTGTCATAAATCGAAACCCATCTTCTTAAAATTAAACGAATTAAGTAAAAATGTACGCGTTTAATGATCGTATTGGAATTTCCGTTGCGTAATACACTGCCGCTCACTTGAATAGTGCCCCCCCTCCCCCTAATCATTTAACAAGAGTGTAGGAGTCACTCTTAAAGTACACTCCACATAACGGTTCAGTTTTTACTTATTTGTTTCTCCTACTTCCACACATCACCTACAGAAAAATTCAAGCCATGGAGGTAACCCGTTATTTGAATTCGCGCTTTTCTTTTAAATGAGTAAAAAATGTGTTCTTCTATTTTGGTCCAGCAGCCCTCACGTGGTAATCAGTTTAAGTGTGAAAGTCTTTTGCAGATCATCATAAATCAGATCGGATTACAGTAATTGTGTATAACTAAATATAAAACAATCGATTTTAATTAAAATGGGTAGAACTAAATCTTTGAGTGTCGAGGAAAGATCCAAAATTAAAACCTACAACGAGTGTGGACTTTCTATTTATCAAACAGCCAGAAAAACTAATAGAAGTCGCAAAGTTATATCGACATATTTACGTGACACCGAAGGCTATAGAAATAATATGAAAGGTCGAACAGCAAGTGCAATTACAGCCCCTTACAAGAGGGCTATTCACACGATTTTGGTGCCAAAATCAAGGAAAAAGCTGGCGTCAGTGCAAGTGTATCAACGGTAAAAGGAGTTATTTTCAAAGCAGCACACTTGCAATGCTTGAGACCTAAAAAGAAACCACCGCTGGACAATCTCCGTAAGGAACATCGCCTTAATTTTTGTCGTGCGACTATGACGCGTAGTAGGGAGTGGAATAAAATTATATTTTCCGATGGAACAAAGTGTAATTTAGAGGGTCCTGATGGATATAATTACTACTTCCACGATCTTCGAAAAGAGGCACACCTACTCAATCGATTACACAGCCGGGAAAGTGGAGTTATGGTATGGGGTGCAATTTCTTATTATGGCCTAATAGAGGTCCAGTTTCTCCCTGCAAAAATGAATGCGACTTCATACAAAGGCGTGCTGGAAAAAGCTTTTCCTGAAGTTAAAAATGTTTTTGGAGACTTGGAATGAAAATTCCAGCATGACAACGCGCCTATCCACACAGCAAGTCGTCAAATCGTGAATTGAAAGCCAAAATGTTGAGGTTATGAACTGGCCGCCTTACTCTCAAGACTTAAACATTATCGAAAACGTCTGGGGATGGCTAGTAAGCAAGGTGTACGAATCAGACAAGCAGTATTCAAGCAAAAGTGAACTCATTAATGGAATTAAACAGGCCTGGTCGTGTATTTCGCTGGACCTAATCGGAAAACTGTATCATTCTTTGAATGTATTACCAACCAGGGCGGAAGCACCCACTATTAAATTTTACTTAAAATACTTATTTTTAAATTAGATGTAAGCAAACAATAATGCCTTTAATTTAGAATTACTGTTTTCGTGTATAATCTAATTATTGTAAGGAGGGGGGCAATTCAAATGAACCAAAAACTGAAATTAAATTTCCGACTTTTTTGTTTAATGTTTTAGTACTTAATTCATTAAAATTCATTAAATTGAAAAAAAAATTATGTTATAGGATTATAGCACATACGTGAAATATGATTTATAAAAGCACAATCAGTTCGTTTAATTACTATTTTAGAAAAAATCGAGCTTAGAAAAATATTTAAAGGGGGTGTTATTCAAGTGAGCAGCACTGTAAGTAAACAATAGAAATTGGCTGAATTCTCCTCACCAAAAATGTTGATTCATCTCTCTTGTCTAAAATGCTGATACCCACTAAACCTTGGTTATAGAAAACTGGGAATGCATACACATTTTCAAATTTAAGTTTCTCATTTAACAAATACCAATTTTGTGTGCTTTCGTAATAAAATTTATATTTATCCAATAAACAATAATGTGAAAAATTATTCACATTTGACAGCAGCTAATGAATCCAGCTATCCATTTACAATCCTCTAGTTAATTAGAAAGAAGATTAAATAAATTATGATAATAAATGATTAAATATGCATAAAACAACAAAAAAAAATGAATATATGAGTTTGCTACTGTATTTAATCATAAAAATTATGGTCACGAAAATTGATCTTTCTAATGGAAAACATTTGCATACAAGAAACATGTTTGGGTTTTGATCATCGCTGTAATGGTAACGGATTGTATTGGATGGCCGATTGCCCTTTGCAACCGTAATCGCAACCGTACCCAAATTGCATATTTAAAAAAAGGCATTAACCGAAACTTGTATACCAAATTAATTTTTGGTTTAGATTTTCTCACACATGCATAAAAAACTGAAATTTGTGTATTTGTATTATATAATTGTACTTTGATCCGAATAGGCAACTGAACTAATGGGACGATTGTTTCGAAATGTTCAAAGTATGTTTACGTCACCCACGAAAGAATTGAAGGGCATAGTAAGTATTAAATTTAATTTTAAAATTAACATTTTGAATGAGATTTAGTAGTTTAGCTCATGATGAAGAAAATAGTATCTGTGTGTTTGGAAAAAAATGGAAGGAGCCCCGTCTCTTTTTGAAAATCAGATATGGTAGCCAAATTATTGATAACGTTAGCACCATAGAAATAATTTAATATTGATGATACTTTCCAATTTGAAAGTCATATCAGGAATTCTGGCTATGCAGGTTATATATAATATAAATGTGTCTCTTCCGCTAAATATACGAAACTATATCGCAAAGACAATGTTAATGCTACACGTTATTTATGCTTTAGAAGTTTATTGTGGAACACGTAAAGGTGGACTAGAGTGATTAAAAATATGGTTTAACCGTATAATTCGTTTTGTCTACGAGTATAAATTAAAACATTATAATCATGTTACTTCATATACCATTGAGTTTTTAGGATGTACATTTGAAAACTTTATCGACCTTACAACTATTTTGTTTTTCTACAAAACTGGGAAATTTATCGTCCTCCAATACGTAGTTTCCAAATTTGTATTTGGAAGATCTTCAAGAACCAATATTTTACAACTTCCGCGGGAACGAACGCTAATAATGCAGCGGTCTTTTCGGTTTCATACCATACGATTAGGGAATTCGATAATTTCATACGAGTACAAAAGATTCTCACTATCATGCTTTAGGCTTAAGAAGTTCTTAATGTCTTCCATGTAGAATTATAATACCTCATTATGAATTGTTGATGCTACACATTTTATATCCTATCTCTCTGCATATTCATTGTTAATACTATCATTACTATTATTATAATAATCATTATTACAACTTTTTAAGAATTAGGTTGTAAAACTTCAAAAACTTGTGTCGCAAAAAGTTGGTCTGCGTAATCAATTTGGCTGTAAGCGGCCGGTTTTAAATTTGCGATATGAAAATAAAAAAAAAGATAATTAAGGGACCGTTCGTTATGACTGTGTTTCAATCATTCACGAAATTGCGATGTACTAAATTAGGTTACGATTGGCAAAGAAAGTGCGTCACCGCTCATTCAGCAAAGGGACCATCGTAATTGTTTACAGGGTCTGATTGTATTTGGAAATTGAGTAAATATTGAAATAAATATTGAATAAATATTGAGTAAATAGTTATAACAGTGCCTATTCAATCCAGGTTCTGATCTATATTCAAATTTGGATATTAGTATAATTTTACAGTTATACAAAGTGATTTTTTATTAAACATTTATGGTGGAGTCGCAGTGCATGCCGAGTCAACTAGTTTGTACATAAACGCGATATTTCACAGTTAGCTTTATAGCTTCGGAGCCAAAATTTTGTTCTGTTTATCTAAATGCTATTACGCTTTTCTGTGAACATAACAAATGGACTTGTTCATAGTTTAACAGACGATATGTTGTTATGCCAGTCACATCCGATTTTATAACACCCTACACCACTGCTTCTGATGAACGATGGAAAATCCTAGTCGTGTTTTCGACAAAATTCGTCCTCATCGAACTTAATCACATATTACATATGTAATTCGCCTCCAATAAAATTCGAGTCTATAAAAATATCGGTCCACTTGTAAGGGTGTCTTATCAAAATATGGTGTTGGCGATAACTACAAATACAGTTCCTTATTGCTTAAATCAAATATACGTATTAAATGTGACCCAAATCCGATGATTACATTACTATGATATGTGGTAATGGCAAATTCCAGCTTGAAATGTTGATTTGTATAAGGGCTACATCTATATAAGAGTAGATATGGTCCATTTTCTAAAAGGTTCTTACTTATTCTCTACCAAATACACAAACTACACAAGATCCAAATGAAACATATGAACTAAACAAAAACGAATTCGAACGTAAATGAAGGCTTCTAGAGGCGATTGCAACAAACTTGATCATCCTATTTGTATGGTAGCTATGTCATAATATTGGCCCCATAGTTTCACATAAATTGTGCTACTGTCAACTGTCAATGGGGGCCGTTATTTAAAGATATTAAAGAAGTTTCTTGTTTGCACTGCGTCGAAGACGTATCCATTTCAACAGCATTGGGTTCCACTAAAATGGAGCAATTGCACATATCGCCAGACCGGTTATGGTACAACGGCAATTCCCAAACAAATTAATATCCAGAAAAAAGAAGGTTATACGAGTATCAAGCAAGAGGTGTACAGAACAAAACCAAGGAATTTGAATGAATTGCAGCAGTCCATTAAAACAATAATTGAGACGGTCCCGACTTCAACCCTTCAGGTCGCAATAAATAATTTTCTGATTAGGTATCGCATATGCGTGAATGAGTACCATTTATGGTCATTTACGGCGTATCATCTTCAAAACCAATTAGTTATATAAAATTAAACGCAATTTTCTGTACAATAAAAAAATAAATGAAATATATTGATCAAAAACAGAAGTTATTTAAATTTCTTATTGAACGACTATTTCTAATGAACTTTAAGAGGCATACAGACGATATTTTCTACAAATGTTACTGACATAAAAGAAATATGTTTGAATAAAAAGTGAGCGAGTGCTCCCTTTTTAAAATTACATTATGGTGGTCAAAGTAACCGACCGATCGTTATAGGAATTAAAAAATTTATTATTATTTATCACGAAGTTGTCATATGTTATGTTAGGTTATTTTAATATGGGAAAGAGTGGCGTGGCGCAGCCCAAACAACTTAACATAAATGTGAACTATTGGTGGTAAATATTAGACATAAGAGTATGGCACCGCCCATGCGCCCTGACAATTGAACGGGTATATCCAGTGAAGACATAGGTACATATAAGACATACAGATGACATTTGCAACATATGCTGCTAATACTGTAGAGTAAAATATGTGTCAGACTAATGTGGGTGGTGCCACATCCTTTTTGATAATCCACTAAGGTGATCAAAATTACTAACCGAACGTCATGAAACTTAAGCAGTATATTATTATCAATCTTAAAATGATCATTAACTATGTTAGGTTAAGATTAAGAATTGATATCTCCTGCATAACCTAACGATTTAAATGATCATACCTTACGAATTATTAGAGTTACGAATGCGATAGCTGACACATTTTCTTTTGATATACAGAGTGGGCCATAAGGGTGTTGGCGGTTTAAATATTCAATTAAAAAAAAACTACGAAACATAAAAAAAATATATTTGTATTTTTAAAAAGTAGAAACATGGGAATTTTTAAGACTTAAAAGTAATGTTGTCCAAATGGCTTCAATCGCCTGCTTGGCACTCTTGGAACCGAAAGAAGTTGAAAAGTTGTTCTCGGTATTTTGTTCCTTTCCTGAATAATGTTCCTCTTCAACTGCTCTAAATTGGCCGGATTATTCTCGTAGGCTACCGATTTGAGGTAGCCCCATAGAAAATAATCGCATGGAGAGAGATCGAGGCTACGTGGGGGCCATTCAATATCCCCCCTTTTCGAAATGAGTTTTCCAGGAAAAACATTTTTCAGCAGCTCTATGGATACCCTAGCCGTATGACATGTGGCTCCATCCTGTTGAAACCACATCCTCGAGGTATTGCCTTTAAGTTCTTGCAAAGCTGGCACCACAAAGTCTGCTAGCATGTTGGAATAATTGTTCGCTCTAACCGTCATCGCATGCCCTCTTTCGTCCTCAAAAAAGTATGGTTCAATAATACCGGTTGACGTTATCCCAGCCCACTCGACAAGCTTAGGGCTGTGAAGTGGACGTTCATGCAAGCGTCGGGGATTAGTTTCGGACCAGGACCGACAATTTTGCTTGTTCACATGGCCATTAAGGTGAAAATTGGCCTCATCACTAAAAATCACGTTGTTGAAATTGTTGAACCGCTCTAGCACCAAATTGACAAAGTTAAGTCGGTTATTGGCATCATCGGGTTTTAATTCTTCGACTATCTGAATCTTATAAGCCTTCAAATGCAAATCACGTTTCAAAATTCGTCGTAAATTGTTCTTTTGACATCCAAAGACTGACTTTTCTTACGTGTTGACTGTTGCGGATTTCGCTGAACGCTCCACAATGTCGGCTGATCTTGCAGAAACTGGGCGACCACGAACCGTAATTGGTACTGTTGAGCCGGTTGTTTCGAACATTCTGATCCATTTTCATATCACATTGGCGCTTGGAACTTCACTTAAATCGTGTAAACCGTGTTCATGCCGATACAAACGCCGTGCAGTAATCACTGATTTATTGTTTTCGTAATACGCTCGGACACAAAATGCACGCTGCACTCCAGTGTACGGCTCCATGGCGACTAAATTTCCAGGAAGCGGCGCAGCGAACAACACATCCCCCGTCCACCCCGCGCCACGCGTTACCAAGAAATTGAAGAATTAAATCGCCAACACTCATATGGCCCACTGTAGAAAGCAACACATGCTAACAAAAAGTGGACAGTACCTCACTGCTTTTCGAAAAATCGATATATTGGCCAACAATCGTCATAAAAATATGTGATCAAATTGATATCAGTCATGAAATTCTCATATGCTATGTTAGGTTATGATAAGTAAAGAGGGTGTAGCTCCACCCGCACTAAACGAAGATTTAAACAACTGTGTTGTTTGTTGTTTTTATTGTTGATATGCATTTGAAACTGTAACACATGCGGTTGTTGATCGCCGCCTAGTATACGACGTGATTGGAGTTTATCCAATTATCAATATTCTTGCATAAAATGATGAAAGTTATTGTCCAACAACAGGCGCACTATATATAGTTACTATCTTCGTATGGAAAGATCCAATAAGCGGATTAGTAAAACTGAAAACAAATAGTTTTGCCCCTTACAGGAATATTATACGATTATCAAATATTTCTTATTTCGATTTAATTGCGGCGTTACCGCGCACGCCTGGTTCGCCAACTGCGAATTGTATAATCGATAAAACCCAGTTTGAATGGTCTCATTCAACGGGGGCTGTCAATAGAGATAGATTCAAAGAAGCGCATGTGCCAACTTCTGTCAAACAGAAATACATCAATAAATCGAATCAAAATTCTGAGTCGATAGGAATATGTTTCATATAATCTAACTAAAACATTTCAGCACAAACTCAATACACAGATGTAGTCCCAGTTGCAACAGTTTTCCCAAAACTAGCCGACATAACTTACATATGGTGAAAGTAGTAGAAAAAAATATTTTGGTTAGAATTGACAACCGTATAAAATATATGTTTTAAGTATCAAGGCGTCACATTGTTTAGTATTTTTATTTGAGCCATCAAAAGTAAACAATCTCAGTGAATTTGTAAACATGGAAAAAATTGCTCACGGTTATGTTACTTAATATTTCCGTTTGAAAGATCTTAGTCTATATTATTAAAGCCGAGCTAGATTCTACTCTGGAGGAGTATACTCCTTCGTTTACGACTGTAAAATATTGGGTAACAGAGTTTAAACGAGGTTGTACGAGCTTGCCAGACGAACACAGTAATGGTAATGGTAAACAAACACAAAAGTAACTATGAAACGTTGACTTGTTTTCAATTAGAGATTTTATAAGAAACGTATTTATAAATTGTGTTTTAACTACTGAGGAAATAATTGGGTTTTATCTCTTATCGCATTTTCCAACAATAATAATAATTTTCAAAAAATATGGAAGGGATATTTGAAAATGGAAATTATAATAGTTTTAATTTTTATGTGTCTACACCAGAATGTGAAAACCCATAATTATTCACCAATACTCTAATTTACAATAAGGAATGAAAAATCTTATTATAGTTGCCCGAATTTATAGGCTGGCAATGCCGTTAACTTGAGGCAAACTAGCTATGTGCCTCTTCGCGTTAATTCTGGCATTTTCAGATAGAGACAAAAATTTGCATTATCAGCAGGCGCACATCGCCCGCCATTACAAAATAAATCTTTAAACCCAATAGAGTGGTTTCTTTGTTTTTTGCGGTTTGGCTTCGGTGGAGGCTTAAATAAAGAGCATCACCCATTAACTCGGGCATCCTCACCGGCGACAACAGCCCCGGAATCAGCATCTCCGGCAGCCGCAACTCCGGCAACAACGCACCTGCATCAGCATCTCCAGCAACAACCGCAC
>JAHXMU010000662.1:0-21781 GCA_019455685.1 Philornis downsi
AGTAGAGAAAAACCAGACCAGACCAGTACTCTCTTCAGTGTATTGCAACTAAATATCATTTTCAATAAACATCACGCATGGTAGTTGTAAGCATTATTGTTCATATAGTGCCACCTAATGTATGTTTATTTCCTGTAGCGGATGTATTTCATCTCCATTTACAAATTGCATTTTCCACTTTAACAGTTCATTTCCTGTTAATCAAATCCATCATCATTCATGTGCTAATACGTTTGTAATTTGCTCGCTGGCTACAGAGGAGGACGTGCAATCGAAACGTCTTATATGTGTATTAGTAGACAGCGCAAAGTGTCACCCAAACTTGCTGAGCTTTCAGTCCTGCATGGCCTTTGACTAACAAAAGATATTCAAATGTAGCACAGCAAGATGCTCAAAACGGCTGACTATGTTCTAGTCAAGTAGCGTCAACGGATATGAGTCAATCCCAAAAAGAAATTTCACTACAAAGTAAATATCGTAATATTTCCTATTTTAAGAGCTTTACTGTGTGATAAAAAAACGTTTTTTTCAAATTTCGTGAGTTACGCATCTTCAATTTTAGCATTTTTTCCTGTTATGTTGGTACACATGTCTGTTGTATATGTTGACAATATCAGCCCTTTTTGATTCTCGGTTTGTTTTTGACAGATAAAAAGGTTAGTCTTGTTTTGGTGTGCCCTTCGATTTTTTACTATTCTAAAAAATGGTCGATAAAAGAAACTGTATTAAGTTTTGTGTAAAATATGAAACTAAATGTGCAAGGACATTTGAATTGTTGACTGTGAAATGTGTGTTGACTACTGTGAGTGGAACACAAGTTCAATTGTGGCATAACCGGTTTAAGGAAGGCCGAGAAGATGTCAGTGACGATGCTCGTCCTGGTCGCCCGAGCACGTCAACAACCGATGAATACGTTGAAGCAGTGAAGAAAATGATTTTGGATAATCGTCGAATCACTATTAGAGAGGTTGCTGATGATATTGGCATATTGTTCGGCTCATGCCAAGCAATTTTTACGGATGTTTTAGGCATGAAACGTGCGGCAGCGAAGATTGTTCCAAAATTGCTAAATTTTGAGCAAAAACAACGTCGCATGAACATCGCTCAGGAGCTATTGAGTGTCGTCAACGACGATCTAGATTTCCTCAAAAAGATCATAACTGGTGACTAATAATGGGTGTATGGCAATGACATTGAAACCAAAGCCCAATCATTTCAATGGAAGCATCTAGCAGAGCCAGGACCGAAAAAAGCACGTCAAGTTCGATCAAATGTGAAGGTTTTACTCACTGATTTCTTCGATTGCAATGGCGTGGTGCATCATGAATCCTTGCCAATAAGGAATACTGCCTTGAAGTTATGCGCCGTTTGCGCGAAGCAATTCGTCAGAAACGCACAGAATTGTGGAAAAACCACTCATGGATTTTCCACCATGATAACGCACCAGCTCACACATCGATGCTAGTGCGTGAGTTTTTGGCCAAAAACAAAACCGCAATCATGCCTCAACCACCGCATTCACCCAAAACTGAAGACATCGATGAATGGAAAGCGTTTTGCTACGATTGAGGAGATAAAAGAAAAAACGAAACGGGAGCTGTTGGCGATACCAAAAAGCGCGTTTTAGAAGTGTTTCGAGGATTAGAAGAAACGCTGGCACAGTGTATTATATCTGAGGGGGACTACTTTAAAGGAAATAAAATAGAAATTGGTGAATAAGTAAATACTTAAAAAAAAAAAAATAATAATAATAATAAAAGAGTCTGTCCTCAAGCAGTATTTTGGTACTATCAAAGAAGTACCGGGAGTTGGCCAATAAAAGGCAAACTACGGGTAACCAATTGTATAACAACAAGAAATTCAAATGTCTTTTTTTTTAATCAATGTATTTTTTTATAGAAGACTACATTTTATTTTATACGAGTGTGTTCAAGAAATAAGGCAAATTTTCAAATTTTGCGGGCTACGTACATTCGACTTTCGATTATTATTATTTTTTTTTTATGTTGGTACTCTCGTCTCGAAAATATGTTGACGATTTTATCCATATAGCATGTTTAGTTTATTTGTGAGAGGCATAAATAAAACAAGTGTTTCATCGAAATTATTGTTTCATGTGTGTTTTATTTAACTTTACTTTTGAAACCGAAAAACGGATAACCCGTTATAAATATAAACGTTCAGTTTGCACCATTACTCTTACACAATTTGTCATCAATATTAGCACCTAAAAAATAAATTTTTGCTTCACAGCAATGACGTACATAAAGTGTAATTTGATTTAAATGCATTCAGATAACACTCGCGGTGGTGGAAGAAATAATCTACGAGTACCTCGGATCCGCTGTAAACAAAGCGAATGATATCAGCAAGGAGATAAAGAGGAGAGTATTACTTGCTAACAGATGAAACTATGGGCTAGTCAAGCGAAAGTCCTCTCTCGACAAACAAAAATCCGACTGCTCCAGACGTTGGTTCTACCTGTCTTGTTATAAGGCGCAAAATCCCGGGTTATGACACTAGCGGCTGAATCAGTCCTGGCAGTTTTGGAGAGGAAAATATTCCGAAAAATGTATGGAC
Organism: Philornis downsi; assembly: GCA_019455685.1. Taxonomy (NCBI): domain Eukaryota; kingdom Metazoa; phylum Arthropoda; class Insecta; order Diptera; family Muscidae; genus Philornis; species Philornis downsi. The sequence goes on from JAHXMU010000662.1 coordinate 2,581, forward strand.
CTACCATCGTTAACGGCGAGTATCGGCGTCGCATGAACAATGAACTGTGTGAGCTATATGCCGACATCGACGTGGTCAAACGCATTAATATACAGCGATTGCGTTGGCTGGGTCATGTTGTGCGGATGGACCCAAATGCTCACCGGCACGGAAAGTTTTCGACAACGAACTCGATGGACGACGAAGGAGAGGGCAACCAAAACTTCGTTGGAAAGACCAGGCTTTTGAAACACTACCAAAACTTGATATGATGAATTGGAGGAGATGCGCAGAAGATCGAAGCGTTTGAAATTATTTTCTATGGGCGGCGTATAATAGATAAGATATGTCTATTCCAGTCGCCACCTGAGAAGAAGAAAAAGAAGAAGACACTACTGCAGACAAAGTCGGGTAGACAAACCATTTCGAGTGCCTTTACATTATGAAAACCCGCTTTTTTATTACGTTATTTGTATTCTACATTGCTTCAATTTCATTTACATTTTCATTTGTTTCGGCGAAAAAGGATTGTCTATTTATTGTTTACTTATTTGCATCGCAATAAATACTCGTATGTTATTGTTAATGTTACAAATGAATGACAGAGATAACAATGTACGTATGTCTACAAATCAGTTAATGAGCGTATATATGCAGATCAATATATGTATATGTATAGATTAATATATGCTATATATTCATATGTAAATAATACCACAAATGAATTTTCTTGTACCACTAAGTAACTGCATACATTCGCTTTTTTGCTGGTACAGGCACAGAATTTGCATATGGATAATTTACTGACTGATTTAATAGTTACCATTCCGGCCAAATGATTGATGCTATTGTTATTAAATTTAAAAAAAGAAAATTACTTTTTGGAAATATGATTTTACGGCGGATAAAACATGGTAAAAAAGACACGAATAGCGTACATTTATGAAGCTAGCATCGTGAAGGAACCGTCTTTAAAAGCTGGAAAATTTAAAATAAAATTTAAATCAGCACGCTATACCAGGCAGGATAAGTGATGTGAATGCTAACAAAATAAAACATAAGAACGTGAGCAATGAGTGGTTCTTCTGAAAGTTCAGATTGATTGGTTAAAAATAAAACAATTCGTCTCTGTGATTCCACTTCGTCACTGTGAAGCAAGTTGTCTTGGCAAATAAGTAATAATAATATGTGTTTAAAGTTGTTTAGTTTACTAAACAGGGGTGACGGAGTTATCTCATCATACTTTACACCAACATGCGTGGTATTATAACTTAACGCCCAAAGAAATGTTTGACATTTCTGGGCATTTCCCTTGGCTCAAAAAGGGGCACCTCCGGTTTGCGGCATTTGGTAATTGTGTGTTTGATACGTCCTAACGGAAGTATTTAGATGTTTGAATACATATTTCAATAGGAATTTGAAATTACAATCAGATGAATGAATTAAAAATTTAATTTGAATTAAATATTTATAAATTTTTAAATTTGGGGACTAAGAGAAAACTGCAATAAATTGTACCATTGTATAAAACAATCGGCTGAAGTTGAAATTACTAACATTTAGGCGGTCGTGCCTCTAACTAGCGGGTGGCCCCATGTGTAAGTAGTTTTACAATAAAGCCAGTACAGAAAATTCAGTCAGATGAACAGACTTACATATATCCTTTACCGACGTTATCTTATGCAAAATGAGACGGTTGCCAGAAGTGGCGTGATAAATCGCTTGATTCTTATACTAAAATATTGCGAAAGAAAACATAATGAAACCAGTACAGAAATTTCAGTAAGATGAACTGACTTACATACATATATTTTGACCCAACGTCCTTTTGTGTTGGCACAAAAACTGCTCCAAATTAAAACAAATTCAAAGAAATCAAATTGTAACTTTTAGATGTCATCCGTTTGGGAAATATAGAAGAAATACCGTTTTTTACAAATAGCATAATTTAAATTTGTAGCACCCTAAGGGGCGTGGCAGTGCAGTCTATTTTCATTCACAGCACTAAATGCTTGACGCGAGATTAATTGCAAATAATCAATTGATCGAAAAATACCGATTGAACAATATATAAGTTAAATAAGATTATTTGTATGCAAGCCACCAAAGAGGGTGTGGCCATTCCATCGACTTTTTTCACATTTTGCCTAATGCAGGGTTATCTATTTAGTAGTTTCGAAACCGCTGGTCTGAAAAGGCTGTCAGCTGTTAAATACCTGTCATTTAAAGTGTTATTTATTTAGTGAAAGGTTCGACATTTACAAACATTGGTCATTTAAAAACCGAAGAACTATTAAAAATAGTTAAATCTTGCTAGAAAAACGATGATTCAAACGTGGGCTTTCAATCGAACAAAATTTTTTTCATCGATAAAGCTCACTTTTTACTCGTTAAGTAGAGAGAAGAGATTGTGGAAAAGCCGTTGCATCCGGAAAAAGTGACTGTTTTGTGCGCCTTATGGTTTGGAATTGTCAGTGGATGTTAATTTTAATCGAAATTAATTTTAATTTTTATCGCAAATTAATTCGAGACGATTCACTGCTCCAACCAATCCAGAGTCGGTCGTACGTAATGGCAAAGTTCAAGCATTATAGTGAAATAAAATGTTCATCGAAATCATAGCTTTATGTTTGTTTTGTTCAACTTTACTTGAAAACGAAAAATGGATAAGCGTACATTATTACGCAACATAATTGACGAGAATTTAAGTAACTTCAGGCTATGAATTATGGATTACGGTGGAGAATCCAATTTGGATAAATCAGTGAAATTACAAGGGAGGTAGTAAAGTAGACGAAGCAACGTCACCCATTTTAGTTTTCAGAACTTAGATCACCAAACGCATGATATGTGGCAAATTTGGTCGAATTAATTACAATCGATTGAAATGTATGGAAGTAGGAATAAATGGGGTAAGTTGCTCATTTGCATGCGATGTAGAGGAAGAGGAGCGGTTGCTTGAATGATTTTTATCCGATTTTGCAGAGAATTGCAAAGCAATGTAATGGATAAAAATATAGATTTATACAGTCGCCTAAATTATTATACAAAGACTTAAATTTCACAAAATTGGTCAATTTGTATAGAAGGTAACTGGATGGGTATGACAATGTGCTTTTTTCCATTATGAGATCCTACTTTCGCAAACGTTGAATCGATGGATATTTTTAAATCTGGCATGGAATTCTGATACACTGCAATGGACAAAAATTTGATTTGCTGCATGTTCAGGAAGGGGAGTTTCAGCAAGGAAATTAAATTTCGGAAAATTGAACTTAGTCCAACTACATATGAGCCTAAGCATATGTGTGTAACAACGGTCATTTGTGTGGGATATATCAGAGGGAGTTAACCAAAACGGCCCATTTACAGTTCTCACTACGATCTGGGAAAATATTAGTCTGTAGTAAGTTTTAAAAAGTTGCATATGCTTTAAAAAATTGTCAACCAGCCAACCAGTCATAGCTCAATCGATTTTAAAAGTCGTGAAAAGCGTTTGGTAAAAAGATAATTGGTAATTTAAACGCTTCCTTCTGGCTGTTGTATTTCTGCCCTATCAAATGATATATATCTACGGATGAAGGCTTAAAATGATTGTAGCTTTTTGAAGCGCCCCCCTTAGGAATTTTTAAGAACTATTGATTTTTGCTAAATCGTGCTGGTGCGTGCTAAATTCAACTTCAGTGCAATTGAGCGAAATATAATAAGTAATTTGTATGGAAGTTGTGAAAAGGAGTGTGGGAATACTTCCCATTTTCATGCTTAAAACTTAGTTCATGAAGTGTTTGATGTGTGCCAGCAAAATTTCTTAGCAGATATAATGCTGAAAATGTATGGATTAAGTTAATCATTTGTATGGGATGTACCACAATGGGCACGGTTCTTGGGTCAAATTTGTCTCAAGTTTTACAGAGAAGCACAAAAATCAAAAATGTTCCAACCAAATAATTAAAAAGCACAGGGTGTCCATCGGGAAAGTATACTACTTTGTATTGCCGCCATTTTGGTAAACATTAGTCTTGACAGTTCATATTTGGCAGTCGTGAAGTAGAGATGTGTCAAATTTATTGCGGAAAAATATTCGATAAACCAACGTGTTTTAATCGTTAAAACATTTTATCAAAATCTGTCATCGATTACAGTGACGATGAGAAAGTTACGTGAAATTTTTGGGACTAACAACGTGCCAACAAGACGCACTATTTACCGTGTAGTGAATGATTTCGAAGAAAGAGGCTCTATAGCTGATAGGGCCAAGCATGGACCACAACGTACTGCAAGAACGACTGAAAACATTACTGCCACTCAAGAAAGTATTCAAAACAATCCATCAACCTCAATTCGACGCCGTGCTCACTAGCTTTATCTTCAAAAACTAACGTTGGCCACAATTTTGCAGAAGGATTTGCATTTGTATCCATTTAAGATTCAGTTGACACAAGAGCTTCTTCCATAAGACCATTTACGCCGCCGTACATGTGCCAATGGGATGACAAGCCCGATTTTCATGAAAAAATCATAATGAGTGACGAGACACATTTTCATTTAAATGGATATGTGAATAAACATAATAGTCGGTTCTGGGATATGGAGAATTCTCAAATTATTCATCAGTCACCTTTGCATCCATTAAAAGTGACAGTCTGGTGTGTAATTTGATTAGGAGCAATCATTGGACTTTACTTCCTTGAAACTGAAAACGGCGTAACGGCAACTGTCAATGGGGAGCGATATCGTGATATAATTGAAAACTTTTGAACGCCACAACTGCATTCTTTGGGCTTGATTAACATGTGGTATCAACAAGACGGCGCCACATCGCATACAGCCAGGATTACAATGGAATTTCCGCGAGACCTCTTTCCTCAACAAGTAATTTCAAGAAATGGCGATGTTGACTGGCCATCACGGTCGCCTGATTTGACTGCTCCGGATATGTGGGGATATTTGAAAAGCAAGGTCTATGCAAACAAATCAGAAACGCTTGAGCAACTCAAACAAAATATTCGTGAATAAATTAATGAAATACCGCGTGAAATATGTGAGAATGTAATGAAATAGCAGTTGTGAGGCTAACAAAGGCGGATATTTATCTGATATTGTATTCCATACATAATTGCCGACATTAAATAAAACATTTATCAATATAAGATCCATTCTCTTTCATTTAATCAAAAATTATAAACAAAGAATGTAGTTTATCTTCCCGACGGACACCCAGTACGAGGGAAAATTTGATTTTCAGAAAATAGACCAATTTATATAGATGGCACGGAAAAGGATGTGTCAATGGCCAGCCATTTTTATTTCCAGAATTTAGTTCATCAAACGCGTAATGTTGATCAAATTTAGCTGAACTCAGAATAACTGCTCAGAAGATATGAGGCTAAGAATATATTGGTTAAATCAGTCATTTCTACCGGATATAGCAGAAGGGTGTGGTTAGGTGGTTATTGGTTCTTAAGTTTTACTAAAATCTACAAATCGATACAATGAACAAAAATCTGGATAAGCGCATCCTATGATGTAGAAACTACAGAAAAAGTGATTTTTTGAATCCGTAAATATTTATTGGAGGTAACAGAGTGGCACTGATTAATTGATAATTTTTTTCAAATTCTTGCAAGTATATAAACCATTTCAATGGGAATAACTAAAGTTACTGCAGTGTATGGATGTGGAGTTATAGGAGATAGTTTAATTTTGGATAATAAGTTCATTTGTATAAGAGATAACAGAAGGGGAGAGCCGATATGACCCACTTACGATCCTTAGCGACGAAAATGTTTAAAAGGTTCCATAAAGATTTGCCGCAGTTATCCTCTCTACCAACCATATCTAATGATATATAAATTTAAAACGTCAATGTTATCGGATATTGTTGTTTTTCTTGTGTGTACCGATAACTTTAAATATACGTATAAATTAAAACATTATTTTTTTTAATTTATAATATTATTTGGTGTTTGTACTGTTTGGATACTTTTGATAATAGCAATCGTCCATCATAACTGAGGGATGCGAGAATCCACAAGTCGACTCCACTCCACGCAATAAACAGAATAGTCCGTCCACAGCTCTTCGGCAATGGGAGAATTTGGAACTGCCGGGGCGGCATTCAGATCGTCAGTATTTTCTGAGCTGACTGAGCTTGCAAATGTTAAAAAAAACTTTACAGTCGCTGGAACTGCTTAAAAGTAATTGGTCATGGAATGTATTGAAGAGCGACGAACATACCCAATGGGCATGGTCATTTCTGGCAAACACTGCTGCCTTCGGCATTCCCCGTGTTGGTCAAAAATTTGCAATAGTCCATCGGACAAAAATTTTGACAGCTCTTCGGCAATGGGAGAATTTGGAACTACCGGCGTGACATTCAGATCGTCAGTATTTTCTGAGCTGACTGAGCTTGCACATGTTAAAAAACTTTACAGTCGCTCGAACCCCAATAGGCCTGGTTATTTCCGGCAAACACAGTCTCCTTCGAATTGATATCACGAACAAGCTGGCCGTGAGCAGCCTCTATGCTCCAAGCCAGATGCTGTGAGTCCCGGATGTCAAACGCTTTCAGATGCGTAACATGAAAGGCGACGAACTGTTAGCATTGATGATGATAGACCATTTGCCTCCATTAAAGGGATGTATGTGTTTTGTAGAGGAGCCAATGGCCGATATTTCTGCTACACGTCTGCTCAATCCAACGTTTGCTTTTTGCTTAATTTTATTGTCTCTACAGCGCATGACAATATTTCTTCCTGGGTGTAGTGAAATTCTAATGTCTCCACTTTTTCCCTACACTTTCCAGTGTTTAAAATCTCCACATTGTCCTACGCTAAATATTCGGACTTGGTATAGTTCTACTGTATTTCTACTAGTTCGCTGTATTTTAAAAGAGCCACCTTTGTTATCGTTTCCTTTTGTATGTTATGAAACAAAAGGATTATTTTTTTACATTGAGTTTTTAAACATGTTGTCCGCGTGTCTAAATAGTGCATTCCGATTTCCGTTGACAATATTAAGCATTGCTTAAACTTTTTTGTATTATATTTCTTTGGCTTGTAATTTGAAGCCTTCCGATCAATAATATGTTAATTACAATTTGCAACAATTCATAAAAATTAAATATTAAATTTATAAAAATATAATATGATTTGGATTAAAGACTAATTTAGAAGTTAATCGGTATATTGATTAGAAATATAATATAATCGGTATGTAATAAGGGCTGCTCATGGTTTAATTGAAATCCAAATTTTACTAGAAATACTGAACATGTTGCAGAATATACCTTTTGCCAGAATCAGAGCATAATTTAAAACATTTTAAATAGCTTGGTAGTAAATTATAAATTCTTGCTACTCTTACCACATAAGCATGACCCATAAGTATGGCTATTTTGGGAATAAGAAGCTGTTTATTGCGAGTGGAATGTGAAAAATTGAACGAATTAAAAATAAATTGAGGACTATAAAGTGGAACAACTTTACAAAGTAACAATAAATACCTTAATTCGATATAATTTTTGAAACTACATTCGAGGCAACGCATAGCAGACGGTGTTGTGTGAACACAACTCCTCAATTAACACAAATATTTCATAACTTTATTAAACGCCATTTGAGTTTTCCTCATATTTTGTTTACTTGTGCGACTAAATAGTTCTACACAATATAAAATACTAGGCATGATATAGGTATGAACCAATTTCTCCTAGGCAACACTAAATCGGTGTTATAAAAACTTCGAAGTGAATAATTTAAGCTCCGAACTATTTTATCCACATGATAGTTGAAGCTTAGTTTGTCATCTAAAACTACTCCCAACCAATGTACGACTTGGACGACAATGGACGACTTTAATATGTGTGCTATGATAAGATAAACTACAGTTTAAATCATGATTAGAAAAAAAGCATAGCTTTTGTTTTCAGAACGTTGATTGAGAGTTTATTTTGCATCATCCACGAGCAGATATAATTAACCGCATAATTAATATTACTTTGCAGGACCGTCAGTAAACTGATACTCCACCTTGAAGAACAATTGTACATCATCTGCAAATGAATAGGGAATCTAAGGCTATTAAACAGGTCATTCAAGAACAAAATAAAAAGTATTGGCCCAAGTGGCGAACCTTAGGAAACACCATTTTTGGCAGGTAAAACAAAAGACGAACCATTGCCAACAACATATTGACCCTATCATATAGGTACGATGAAATCAATCGGCTGGTATTAACGTCGAAATTAAAATTGGTATTGTAGTATGTGAGTGTAATTTCTCTAAGTGTATATTCTAGAAAGATCATCATAGCCGCTCTCAGAACATTCAAGTATGATATATGTAATCTCTTTCCCTCTTTATCTGTGGGTGGGACTTTTCTAGAATTACGTTTACGACAGTAAGTTATGTTTGTTAAGTTATGTTTGCAAATAAGAACATTCTAGAATGAAGTCTATGATATACAACACTATTCTGTAAATATGTTTGTCTTTGTTGCACCCATTAGAATAAGTAATTTTAGTATAAATAGAGCAATCTTGTACGTTTTGAGGAATTAATAAAGTTAAGGTTGATGTGGAAATACGCTCCACGATACCAAAGTATATAACTTATCTGACAAAACACAATACCCAGCACGATCAAATGCCTTCTCTAAATCCATGGACAATAACACACAAATCTTTTCATTAGACAACTCTTTCCTTATGGTATCAATAAGACCAATAAGTAGCCCAGCGTTATTGCTATAATTTCGAAGTCCACATTGACAGTCATTCAGCAAAGACTCACTTTTAATGGAACGCAATAGTTGACTCTTTAAAATGTTCTTCAAAATCTTTGACTAAAGAAATTGGTCTCAAATTTTCCAAATCACTGGATTCATTTTTCTTCTTCTTGATTGAGATTGCCTTAGGCAATTTCCACTGAATTGGAAAAGAAGATGCCATTATAATCGTGTTAAATAGATGCAAAACGTGGTGAAAAATTAATGGAAAAATTATTTGAAAAAATTTCAATAATAGACCATCTGCTCCTCGAGCAGTAGACTTAATAGAAGAAAACGCAGAACACAATTCATTGAAGGTAACGCACTGAAAGGAGAATTAATTATTCACCTATTAAGAACTGGGATACGTATTTATGTTCAGTTGATAGCTGGAGAAATGCGTATTCGGTTCCTCAACATCAATATCAAAATTGTCTTGATTGCAAGTACCACATATTAAACCGTTTTCTTTAGTACGAGTCCACAATGTTTTAATAGAATCGGTATTTTCGAAAAGTGCAGCATGCGTCTCAATTTTCACTTTTCCACTGACATTTTTGCAACAACTTCTGGCCTTGCAATATATTTTCCAGTTAACATCATTAAGGTCATTAATATAATATATTCAGAATAAGCTAAATCACGTATTGAATGAAAATAAAGAATTTGCGGCTATGAGTACCATTCATCATGCGATGTATATATAATTTTCCTCTTGGAGTGGAATGGATAAAGGACGAAATACACATAAGTATATTTAACTGGCAATCAACATTACTTGTAGCATGCATATCGAAAAATGAAATAAGGCAGTAGTAAGGTTGTCCCAACAAGAACGCAAGATTTAAATTTGGCGCCATTCGAAGTGTCATTGTTTGACATTTGAACAATTGTTATTGTTTGCTAGTAGAAGGTACGAGGTTCGTAAAAATGGAGCGCTACACGAATGAATAACGCATTTTCATTGTGAAATTGTTTTACCAAAATGGTGAAAGTTCTGCGTCAACAGTTCGCAAATTACGATCAATTTGGGGTCACAATAATGCTCCAAAAGTATCAACTGTAAAGAGATTAATGGATAAATTTGCCAAAACTGGGTCTGTTAGTGATGTAAAGACAACAACGCGCCTTCGACCAGGTCGATCGACCGAAAATGTCGCAGCTGCACGTGATGATGTTGCTCAAACTCCATCCACCTCAATTCGACACGGAGCTCAGCAAATTGGTGTCTCCAAATCCACTATGCAGCGAATTTTGACGAAAGATTTGCATCTTCATGCATACAAAGTTCAATTGACTCAGGAACTGTAGCCAGCTGACCATGGACAGCGAAGGAAGTTCGTTAACTGGGTATTGGAGAGACAACATGAAAATGCAACAACATGAAATTGTTGTTGATTTTGGTCTGGAGGAATCATTGGACCTTTTTTTATGAAAATGAGGCATATCAAGCGCAAACAGTCAATGGTGTTCGGTATCGTAAAATGATAACCAGTTTCTTCGTGCCTATAATCGAAGAAATGAATGTGGAGGGCTTGTGGTTTCAACAAGACGGCGCCACATGTCATACAGCCAGAGAAACAATTCAATTGCTTCATCAGTCATTTAAATCTTGCGTTCTTGTTGGGACACCCTATTACTTAGCATTTCTGGGCTAACAGACTGATAATCGTAAACCTCATAACCATTTTTATCTTTAAGTTGAACTTTGACTTTTAAAGAAATACAAATATTCTTTTATTTGAAGTAATAAGAAAATAAAGCTGATCCGAAAATTGCACATTGACAGGATGAAACATTAAGAAAAAGTCAATCAACGAAGATAACTGATGGTCTACATCAAAGTGTGTTGGCATGATGTTATGGTGAACGAAAATATTCAACCTGGCGCATGACTCTCTCATCTGACTGGAATGTTTTATATCAAATAAATTCTTATTGAAGTCACCCATAATATTAATGTCAGTATATTTTGCTATTAGAACGGAGATGATGTTCTCAAAAGAATTAAATTCTCCATAAGGGAAATATACAGGGTGGCGCAAAAGAACATGCATATTGCATCATCTTTTTTTTTGCGGGGTAGAAAAGGCGCGGGAGAGGGGGCACCTGCATCGTTGGGTTGGCGGGCTCATGAAGTTTTAGTCGCTATGAATCACTTCGACGGGAAGCGTCGTGCATTTTGCGTGCGCGCATTTTACGAGAACTCTTGTTCATATATTGCTACTAGGCGACTATATTGCGCTGAATATGGACTACGGCGAATTAGTGAAGCTCCGAGTGCTAATTTAATTAAAATATGGGTGGAGCGTTTTGAAGAGACCGGTTCAACATTTAAACCACAAGCAAATGGTCGCCCAAGAACATCTAGGACCGAAGACAATGTTGAGAGAGTTATGGAGTCAGTACGAGGAAATCCACAAACGTCGACTCGCAAGAGATCGTCTGTCTTACAATTATCGCGACGAAGTTTGCAACGAATTTTAACATTGGATCTTAAACTGCATCCATATAAGCTGCAATTAACACAAGAATTGAAAGAGTCTGACTTCATAGCAAGGCTCACATTTGCTAATGAAATGCTTAATCGATTTTTCAATTTTGACAATATCCTTTTCTCTGACGAGGCTCATTTCCTTATGAATGGGTTCGTAAACCGTCAAAATTGTCGTTACTGGAACAGTGAAAAAATCCCAAAATCAAACACCAGAAACCATTGCATAGTCCTAAAGTGACAGTATGGGCAGCAATCTCTGGCAGAGGAATAATTGGTCCTTTTTTCTTCTTTTTTCATTTCTGCAATACGAATAATCTGAAACTCTTATACTATTCGAGGAAGTGGATGGTTTGAACCATGTCTCCATGTTCATCATGTTCATTTTGCAGCTCGTACGGTCTTGTTTAAACTCTTCTACTCAATATTTTACAGTCGTAAATGAAAGAGCAGACTCCCCCAGAGTAGAATCCCGGCTTTAACATTGGTTGTACTGAGATCTTTCAAATTGAAATATTGGATTACATAAAGGTAACCTATTTTTTCCACATTTACAAATTCACTGAAATTCACTCATTCGATTTTTAGACTCATTCAATGCCATGACCGCTTACTAGACTTGTCGATTACTCGACTACTCGAAGTGTTCGTCAGAAACATCGAGTAGACCCCCGCTTAAATTACGGTAGATGGTTGAATTGCGGCTTGAACTCAACATCATATATATGCATGACAGCAGTGTGTTACAACCAGTGTTGCCAATTTAGCTTTTTCCGCTAAATTTAGATTTTTTAAATTTATTTCTCGATCTAGTTTTTTTGTTTCGTTTCTTTTTTTGTGAATTTCATGGATTAATTTTGCTTTTGTTTTCGCTTAGTATACGGTTGCAGCTTATTTCAGCATAAAAAAATTCCACAATAATTCGTATTTTCTACTAAAAATGATTACAGTGACACTCAACTCAATGGAGAACGATGTGAAAAGTCTTTGCGACGATGAAAGGATGGTTCTATGAATAGTTTACAGTATCTCAAAATTGGAAAAAAGCTGGCTGTACAGCTCGATTAAGAATATTAGTGACGGCGTTGAGGCTTAGCAGCGGAATTAGGTCAAAATTTCACACAATATTTTGAACTTTTTGATAAATATTTTGGGATTTACATTAAGTTAGTATTTCAATAGAATTTATTTCTGGATAATATAATTTTAAATTCATACATAATCGAATCATATAAGATTTTGCGAAATATGTTCATCAGGAAGAAATACATATTTCTTAATTGAATTTTTTATTTGCTGTGTTGAATAAAATATCTTTTTCACAGGTTCTTTTACTAATTTTAATATTACATTAATATTACACATATTACATTTAATATCACGTATAACTATTTACAGATTGTTCTTATATGTTAAAAGGAACACCCCAAAAATTATGATTTAATGATGGTTTGAAAATGTTCGATCTGAAGCTAATCAGAGTATAAAAATGAAATAAATCCGTGAATCGAATTATATATCTTGTAAAATGTGCTTTAAGTTCCATTTCTTGGGTGAAAAGTATCATTTCTCAGGTGTCGAGCTATAAAACTTAATAAATATTAATGTCCTCAGTTCAAAGAACTTAAAACATTTTCTTACAAAAGTTAGCTTTGTGAAAATATCGACCGAATAATTTCTAAGGGAGGATAAACTATATTTTCACAAAGAAAACTTTTTTTACCGAGCAATACGATTTAGCACAATTGACATAAAGTTATGTTACTGCCGTCTGCGAATTAGAGTTTAAAAGGGGAAAAATTTCAATATAAATTTCGATATAGCGGGGTGGGAAGTATCAGAACGAGCGAGCATTCTAATGTAGACCATTTTAAATCTCACAACTAAGTTTATCAAACACTTGGCCTCTGTTAAATTTATTTGAATTCAAGGTAACTGCTAAAAATATATGAAACTTAAAATATATGGGTTAAATCGGTCATTTGAACGATTTTTCTGAAGTTTTTGCAACATATTTTTGTTCTCGAAGTACGTATACTTAATAAGAGGGCAAAAGTTGATTCTCGAAAAACCCATCAATTTGTATGGAAGGTAAAAAAAGAATAGTAACAATGCGGTCTGTTTCCTTAATTACCGCTTTATACGAAATATGGCTGAGTTTAGTAGAAGAATATTCGAGTTAAATAGATGTTTTCTTCAAAAAAGTTTCGAGCATTATAATGCTATGCAATGCACGTTATGAGAAAGTATTTGAATTTCGAAAATCGGTCAATTTGCAGAAGGGATACTAGAAAAGATATGGCGATCTGTTCTATTTTCCATTTTGGATTCTACTCTAGCAAACCCTTCATGTGTGTCAAATTTGAGTGATTGTAAATAAACTGGATAAAACATGTAAACCTAAGAATATATTGGTGAAATGTCTAAATTTTGTAGGAGGTACTGCGACGAAATAGACCGATTAGTATGTCTATTTGTTCCAAGTTTTTTCTATATAGATAAGAACGTATAGTGAATTAAATTTTAGATCGGTGCAGTCTGCGTCTGGGGAGGTGGAAGGAAAAATTAAGTTTGGAAAATCCGATAACAAATAATGATGGGTACCAGAGACATAGATCATCTACAATCCGCAGCCCGGCTACGATCTGGTAAAATGTTAGTGTGTCCCAAGTTTTAAGAAGTTCCAAAGATTTACAATAGATATCGTCTCTACCATTCAGCTAGCTAGACAGATAGATATCGCCCTATTGACTTATAAAGTTATGAAACACATTTGATCGAAGAATATTTGGTAGAAGGATGTTAAATTGTTGCGGCATCAGTCCTTCATATAAAAACGTTATCGATTTATAATGTCATAAGACACATTTGATCCTTTTGGGTGATACATTTTTGATGTATCATTTCTTCTTGGAATTCTACCCCTTTGAATGAAAAAAATATACCCGAATGGAACAAAGTTCCATTGAGTATAAGAGAAAAAGTGGCTGAAAAGAGAAAGGCAAGAAAAAAGTAGCAGAGAACTAGATATCCGCCCGATAAAGTGGTATTAAATAAGTTAACAAAATAACTCAAAGAGATCTTAAGTGTGGAGGATAGTAGAAAAACTGATAGAGATCTGGAAAATTTAGATGCAACTGCAGCTACCGACTACTCTCTATATAAAGTAATAAAGCGTACGATCAAGTCCATAAAACACGAATCCTATTCGAACCATGCAGAATACATGGGCTAAAAGTGATTCTGAAAAAGCTGAAACTTTCGCAAAACATCTGGAGAAAGTGTTCGTACCTAATGAACAACATGGTAATGACATTTTTTTAAATGAGCTGCACAACTTTCTAAATGAAGATTACCAGATGGACTTGCCTATTACACAAGTTACCACCTGCGAAGTTAAAAATATAATAGCGGATTTAAAAGACCGAAAAGCCCCGGGATACGACTTGATCACTGCTAAAGTCTTAAAAGAATTGCTTCAGGAAGCCTTACAGCTTCTAACAAGAATATAGAATGCAATCATGTTAAAGTTGTACATTCCGCCACAATGGAAAATATCTCAGGTGAAAATGATACGAAAACCAGGAAATCCACCTGAAGAAGCCTCCTCTTATAGACGCATAAGCCCACCTATACCATCAAAAGTCCTCGAAATTTTATTTCTCCGAAGTTTAACCCTATAATAGAGTCCAAAAAACTAATACCTGAACACCAATTTGGTTTTTGACGGGGACATGGGACGATTGAACAGGTTCATGGATTAGTTGAACTGATAAATAAATCTTTCGACACGAAAAAGTATTGCAATGCGGCATTTCTGGACATTTCACCAGCCTGTGATAGGATATGGCACAAAGGTTTATTATTCAAATTGAAAAAAATGTAACCCACGAATTTCTTCATTTTTCTGAAATCTTATTTATCTGTACGAACCTTTTTTGTTAAACGCGGCGAAGACATGCCGGACGTGCTTAAATCGCATGCGGGAGTACCTCAGGGCAGCATTATTGGTCCTACCTTATATCTGATTTTCACTTCGGATCTACCCACAGAAGAAGGGACTCTTATCGGAACGTTTGCAGACGATACAGCTGTTCTTGCCACTGACGTCAACCCGGATCAAGCATCTAGAAAATTGCAAAATCATTTCGATACCATAACAAAATGGCTGCAAAAATGGAGAATAAAGGCAAACGAAACCAAATCGGTTCAGGTAACGTTTACACTTCGGAGAGGATGTTGCCCTCCCGTGTCTATTAATAATGTTGAAATACCTCCAGCAAATGATGTAAAGTATCTAGGTATTTATTTGGACAGAACACTAACTTGGAGAAAGCATATATTTACAAAAAGACTGGCCTTGGGGCTCAAACTAAGACCCTTAAATTGGCTTTTGAATGGCAAATCCAAATTATCCCTAGATAACAAATTAAAAATATATAAATGCGTCTTAAAGCCCGTATGGACATATGGAATCCAGTAATGGGGGACTGCAGCAAACTCTAACCTTGAAATATTGAAACGCTTTCAATCCAAAGTACTGCGAATCATTACCGGTGCACACAGATACTTCTCGAACAAACAGTTACATAGAGAATTGAAAACACCCTTCATTGAGGAAGAAGTCCAAAAATACTCCGCTAGATACATGAATCGTATTCAACAACATCCGAATCAGCTGGTGTCCAATCTGATGAACGAAACTCCATTATTTACCAGACTAAGGAGGAGAACCACACAGGACCTGGCTACTCAGGACAAATATAGCAGTAGGGACACTCAAGGAAGTGTTCCCGAATAAAAATAAAATTTTAGTATATAAGTAGAATGTAGGCCAATGTGAATCTTAATGAATGTCCAAGGACAGATTGTAATAGATGCAGAATTCAAAAAAAAAAAAAAAAAAAATTTCGGAATTCCGCACCATTCATTCACTAGTCATAAATTATTTTCTAGACTTCGAACAATAGTCTTTGTTTACCATTTATTTGTATGGTTCATTACTCATTAGTTCAGAAAATTTAAAACAAAAGTATAAATGCAAGCCATGGCTTCGAATAAATTAACAAAGGGTTACGTGTGCCCTACTTTAGATTATCACTGTGTCGTTCATTTTTTTTTTTTTAACTGAAGATCAAAGTTTTTACATCAGTCAAAACGTTGTGTAATTTCGACCAAAAAACAATTTCAAAAATCTGAATTAGCTCATCTTTTAATTCAACATTTTCAATGCGTATTATTATTAATTTAAGCAGAACTCAAAATACTGCCCGTTCTAAAAACCCAACATTAACTGATTTCGTAAACAATACAAATATATCAGAAAATTTTTTAATCCGATTTTATGATGAATCTAACCAGAGCAATTTGGTTTGAATACAGTTAATATATGGGGCAGTGTTCTAACAATACTGTAAAAAAAAGAATGGAATAGTCCATACACAAATCTTATTTATCTAACAGCTAAACATGCATCCACGTGTACATGGCCTCAATTAACCCATACTTGACATCATGACAGAAAAGGATGAACAGCAATAGAAACAAGAATAGTGTCAACTAAAGCAACATCTAAATAGGCAAAAGGAATGTAACAAATTAGTAGTATTACTAATTCAGGGAGGTCCTTTGACACTCACACACACGCGCTCATCAGCGACAGCATCGGCTTCCTTTTACAAGCTACTCTTATTTGCGAGAGGGATGAAGAATGTGTGTAATAGAAATAAACATAGAAAAGTTTCTTTTAAAATTGCTGAAGGGCATTAAGTCTTATTTCTCTGTGTTTGTGTATTCTCATTCTCTTAGTCATAACGTTCAAAGATGCGGAAAACAAAAGATTGTTTGTTAAAATAACAATAAGTCGAACACATAGAAAGTGAGGAAGAAAGAGAGAAAGGATCTGGTGTACGAATGAAATTGAAATTTTCATGTTGTTTAGTATCTTTCGTCGGGAGGGTCTAAGGACTCAATGTCTCATTAGAAGTATTCTGGAATGGAGTTTAGGGCACTTTTCAACACAATTACCAGTTAAGAAATTAAATATTAAATTGGTTACAATTTTTTCTGTTTTTTTGTTTGGGTGTTGAATTCTCCACGGTATTACGATGCTATCAAATAAAATATTCATCAAGGAAGAGTTGTTTACATTTTTACTTTAACTTGTTGTTGTATAGGGTGAGCCATTTAGATGTACTTCTCCAGTAGGGATTATATGACAGATCAAAGTGTCAAATTGTTATGATATTTCCGTTCAGAGTTGTTAAACATTTCATCAAGAAATTACTTAGCCCGTGACGGATTAGGCAGAATTAGGCACCTGGTGCACAGTTAACGAAATAAAGGCATCGCTGCGGTAACAATGCGTTGAATAATGAATTCAATTATGTAATATCAAAGCTTTTATATTTTTCCTTTGGGCTTCCGTAAAGCTCAAACACAAGATGGATAAGCTATGGCTATGATTGATGAATTGAAGGACAACATCAGTCACCTCAATCGAAATGGGAGAATGTTTCATCTGAAACAGAAAAATTAATTATAGGGTGATTTTTTAAGATTTAAGTTTTTCAGGTTGGCAGCAGAAAGTGAAAAGTGTACAGTATACTCTGCTATTTCATCATGGCATGACGACTAATCTATCACAACGTATAATTTTTGGCAAATGGGCCTTACAAAAGCTGTTCAGCGATGAGGCTCATTTCTTGCTGAACGGATACGTACACAACTAAAATTGTCGCATCTGGAGTAATGAACAGCCACATGCCATACATGAATTACCGATGCATCCCGAAAAAACGACAGCCTGGTGTGGTTTCTGGGTTTGCGGCATTATCGGTCCATTTTTCTTGTTGTTTGTAATGCCCCATAGTATATTAGGTGTGATAACATATACAAGGATTTAAATATTCCTTATATTTCCGAGGAAATAAGAGAATTGAGCAGGTCATATGTATCGAAGTTGTCCTTCCACTCAAACCCACTCGCTCAAAACCTTCAACATTTTCCCGGTCATATACGGCTAAGAAGAAAGGACACGCTAGACTTGGTCCGGTGGTAAAAAGTTCGGCTCGCCAAAAATAAGATTCGGCAACGGCAGGATACTTTAGTTTAAGATAGGATTAAGATTTAAATACTTATTGCAAATTTCAAAAGAAAGATTCAATAAAGAAAATAAATGGAAAAAAAAATTTTTTTTAAAGACGTCCGTGGAAGAAACGTTACTGTCTACGGTGAACGATATCGAGCCATGATGCGCGATTTATTTTTTTGCCCCAATTGGCAGAGTTGAACTTGGTTGACATGTGGTTTCATCAGGATGGTGGAACATGCCACACTGCTCGTGAAACAATGGATATGTTGAGGGATGAATTTGGTGAGCAGCTTATCTCTCGATTTGGCCCTGTGAGTTGACCCCCAAGATCTTGCGATTTAATGCCTCTTGATTATTTCTTGAGGGGTTATGTCAAGTTAGTCTATGTGGACAAACCGACCACTATTGAAGCCGTACAGGATAGCATATCACGCGTTATTCGTGGAATACAGGTAAAAATGCTCGAAAAAGTGACGAAAAATTTGACTTTCGGAATAGACATTTTGAGACGGAGCCGCGGACAACATTTACATGAAATTATGTTTAAAAGTTAAATGGCAAAGACCAATTTATCGATTCCAATAAAAAATGTATGATGCAAATTTGAGTGTTTTATTCGATTAAAAAAAAAACTACGATTAAAAAATCACCCTATGTGAACGATTTATCTTATATAACGCAGGAAGTACAAAGAACAGAGCGTACATAAAATGTTTGTTAGCCTGTCGAAATGTTTTGTTTTACTAATACATCTCTTATATCTGTCTGCTACAATCGCGTGGACGATTACTATTTGCCCATCATTCCATTATTTCTATGCTTTAGAGATTACTTTCGAATAGCACAAAGTTTGGGGGGAACAGTAG
>JAHXMU010000662.1:26781-44280 GCA_019455685.1 Philornis downsi
TTTGTGTATAAATTAAAATATTATGATCATGTTACGCCATATACCATTGAGTTTTTGGGATGTACATTTGAAAACTTTGAAGACTTTGGAAATATTTTGTTTTTCTACAAAAGTATGAAATTTGGCACTCCCCAATACATAGTTTCGAAATATGTATTTGGAAGCTCTTCAAGAACCAATATTTTACAACTTCCACTGGCACGAACGCTAATAATGCAATGATCTTTTCGATTTCGTACCATATGATTATGGAATTCAGTAATTCCATATGAATACAGAAGATTCTCACTATCATGCTTTGGATTTAAGAAGCTCTTAATGTCTTGCTTGTCACTATAAATTCTTGATGCCACACATTTTATAACCCATCTCTTCCCATATTCGTCGTTTATACTGTCATTACTATTATTATAATAATAATTATCAAAACTTTACAAGAATTTACAAGCTTGTGTCGCAAAATGTTGGTCTCTGTAATCAATTTGGCCGTATGCGGTTTTGGATTGCGATATGAAAATAAAATAAATAAGTAAAAAAAAATAATTTCGGTACAAGTGCAAAGAAGTATGAACCTAAAAATATTTGTGTTAAGTAGGTTTTTTATATATAGAAAGTGCCTATGAACTATATTTCGTCAAAAGATACTTAATTTTGAATCTATTCCTTCTGTCCATTGCAAATTATATATTCATTCATTCCACTTTGTGAGGGAAACTGGGCAAAATCCTCTTGAGGCTGGCTGGTATTGACCTCAAATGGAATTCCGTATTATAATTCCGTCAGTGCGATCTTTATATTTTTTTGTTGTACTGCCTTTGTTCAATCAAATTTGATATGTAATGCATCAAATGTCAAAATTAATATAGAAAATAATTAGTAAAACATGAATTCCTTTACGGGGTAACTCCTTGTACGAGCGTTAACGTCAAGTATAAGTTTTTGTGCATTTCCTTTGAGATCAATAATACGACGGAAAATTTGTGTAAATGTAGTACTGTTTGTGTACATTTTGTATAGGAAAATAATTTACGTTTGAGTTCATTACCGGACTTTAAAGGAAAAATTTTGAGACCAAATATTGTGAACACACATCTGGAAAAAAGGATATTTATTTTTGGAATTTTTCATTAATATTTATTTGCTGGTTAGAAGCAATATGCGATATTTTTGTTTTTTTTTTTTAATATTGTTCAATGATACTGCCCTAATTGCCTATAGTGTACTTTCGATACGCCTATTTATCTTGCAACAAAATGATACAGTGCCTAATTTCGGCCCGGCTGATCTTTTGTCTTCTATTAATCTTTAGGCTTTTCTACCTATGGACATATTTGTCAAATATAACATTTATGTATATATGTATATGCATAAATAATTTTTTTTTTTACACTTTTCTCAAAAAAATATTTATTTATTCATCAATTTCTATTTTATCTCCTTCAAAGTAGTCCACATCAGATATAATACACTTATATCAGCGTTTTTTACAATCCTCGAAGCAGTTCTAATATGCACTTTTTGGTATGTCCTTGAGCTCTCTCAGCAATTTGGTTTTTACCTCCTCAATTGTCCCGAAACGCCGTCCTTTCACGGGCCTCTTCAATCTTGGGAACATGGGGAGGGCCAAATCTGGTGGCTAAGGCATGATAACGGTGTTGTTGCCGGCAAAATAAACTCTCACAAGCAAAGATGAGTGAGCAGGTGCATTATCATGATGCAAAAGCAATGCATTTCCCCCCACAATTCCCGGTGAGTTTTTCATATTGCTTCAAGCAACCGGAGCATAACTTCAAGGTAATACTCTTTATTTACCGTACGACCTTGTGGTAAGAACTCCTGATGCACTACGACATGGTAATCGAAGAAAGCAGTAAGCAAAACCTTGACATGTGATTGAAATTGGCATGCTTTTTTGCTCTTGGCTCTCCTTGACTCTTCCATTGGGACGATTGGGCTTTGGTTTCGAGGTCATTACCATTCGGAATACCCATGATTGGTCACCACTTGTTGCCCTTTTAAACAAATCTGGATCTTCGCTGACGATATTCAACAATTCCTGAGCGATGCTCATGTGACGTTGTTTTTGGTCAAAATTCAGCAATTTTGGAACGAATTTCGCTGTCACACGCTTCATGCCCAAAATTTCCGAAAAGATTGCATGGTATGAGCCAACCGATATGACGACATCCTCAGCAACTTCTCTAATTGTGATTCGACGATTCTGCATAACAATTTTATTCACTTTCTCAACATTTTCATCGATTGTTGATGTGCTGGGGCGTCCAGAGCGAGCGTCGTCATTCACATCTTTTGAACCTTCGGTGAAAAGCTTGTACCACTTACAAACAATTGTTTGACTCAGAGTACTCTCACCATATGCCACTGTCACCATTTCAAGTGTTTTTGAGCACTTAATTCCATTTTTTACACAAAATTTGATGCAACTTCTCGGATCCATTTTTTTCGATAGCAGAAAATCGCGAACACGCAAAACACTTGTCTTATTTATGCCTCTCACAAATAAACTAAACATGATATATGAATAAAACCGTCAACATATTTTCGAGACGAGTGT
The DNA here is from genome assembly GCA_019455685.1 of Philornis downsi. NCBI lineage: Eukaryota > Metazoa > Arthropoda > Insecta > Diptera > Muscidae > Philornis > Philornis downsi. The sequence goes on from JAHXMU010000662.1 coordinate 29,357, forward strand.
ACCAACATAAAAAAAAAAATAATAATCGAAAGTCGAATGTACGTAGCCCGCGAAATTTGAAAATTCAGCTTATTTTTTGTCAAAAAAAAGCGAAGATTTGAATTTCTCATTTTCCTGAAAATTTATTATTTTTATGGAGTCTCTCGTTGGTAGCATTACTGATACTGTAACACAGTAATTGGCTTTCCCCCAATTTTTTCCATTTTACAATAGTAACTGCCCATGGTCTGTACAGAGCTAGTAAGTGACATTCGGTTGTATGATTGCGGGTTCGAGTGCTCACACCACCGTTAAATATTTCTTTGAGCCATGGTCATCTCGATGTTCAGATGAACACATCGAATAGTCAAATAATCGACAAGTAAAGTAGAAGCTTCTCTTGTAGGTTCCGTTTAGTGGATCAAAAAATAGAACGCGTGTAAGATCATTGAATGTAAAGCTCTCCCGTATTCTACTTATGGAATAGAAGAGAATTTGTTTTTTTAAATTGAATTACGAGTGAGCTATTTCATAGTTCTTTGCAAATCTATGCAAAACCATAAACTTCTCATATTTAGCGTAGAATTACTAATGAGATAAAAGCTATGGCCTTTGGCCTAAATGCCACATAGTTGAGAGTTCTTCAATTTTCTCAAAATTTTACTAATACTAACTTAGTAGACAACATTGTGCGAATGTTTTACTTCAAAAGTTCAGTTTTAACTTTTGTTATTCGTAATATCTTAGAAACCAAAGTAATCTCGTAAACCTAAGTGACACATTTCAATCTTGTCTATACGCTTTATTCAGAATTGATAAACATTTTGTGTAGGCCTATAGAAAGTCCAACCAACGTTCTTTTTGCAAATTTATCTACAAATGTTATATCTTTGAAAATGTGAACTACTTGAGAAATTTAGATACCGTATTTGCGTTGTCGTCACGGAGCCTTTGCTCTAGCAATATTAATTACTTTAAGATAATGGTTATTAATCTATTATTATCTACTTGTCGTGTGCTAATTTGTACTTTACCAAAGTTGAATATGGATTATCAAGTTATTATTAGTTAAGTTATGCTAATTGTTTTGTTACCCCATTGGGGCTTAGAGCACAGTTAAGATAGCCAATTTGATTTTGCAACAAGTGGCACATAAGCCGAAACTAGTTCCAGTTTTTTGGTGTTACTGCATTCCCAATGTGGGTCCATTTAATGAGGTCAAATCATTTAATTTCCTCTAGAGTTTTACTTAGTTGTAAAGAAACCAAGTCATGGATAATGAATTAGAGGTGTGTATTGTCATTCATAATCAACGACGGTTAGCAAACAGCTGAATTAAAATGCGATTTGGTTTTTAGTGAAATGCCACATAGCTCAGTAGAGTTTGGGGTTTTAACATAAATAAAGAAGTCTTGCAAAAGTTAGAATAAATTTGTGGAGAAGGCCGATACCAAAAGACGTAGCAGAAAGTAATATTGGACAAATTAATGGTCGGATCATACAGTAGTTTGTGGTGTGTGTTTGTTTTCTAACCGGAATTTTGATATGTATTCTGTGCCAAAGTACCAGGAGTTTGTCATTACAGTACAAAATATTTATCTTTCATTTAAATTCTTTGTATTGCCTTCAAATTAAGCCCCTTCCGAAATAATACATTTATGCCACTGTAAATTCCAATCATCGAAACATTTTCCGGAATAGACTTCAGTTCCCGCGAATTCTTCTATATGTTTTCTACTTTTGGAAAACGAGTACCCTGAAGTGCTAATTTAGAGAGAATAGATTAAGCCAGTGCCATATCAGTTGAAGAAAGAAGTTTCGCAAATGACGTGTCTACCAGTCAGCCAATGAGACAGACGGACATCGTTCAATCGGTTTAAACAGCCATAAGTTTTGTAAATAACGCGTCTACCAGTCAGCCAATCAGAAAGACGGACATCGTTATATCTATCATGTAACAAATTTGATCAAAGAATACCTGGTACTTCGGATGCTTCCTTTCTTCGCATGAAGGCATAAAAAAGATTGTTGAAAAATGTAACAGATCCCCAAGAAATTGATTGATCAGAAATTTTTACTCAGTACCTCTTGATCTTAGTTAATTGTTTTTTTTTTTGTAATTTGTAAAACAAATTTTTCCCACTAAAGTAGTTATTGTCATATACAGGGTAATTTTTTAAGATTCAAGTTTTTCAGGTTGACAGAACTGGTTGGTAATGGCGTCCAAACGTCATCTGTCAATGTGAAAAGTGCACCGTCATCATGGAAAGACTAACAAATGAGCAACGATTGCAAAATCGTTGAAATTCATTATTAAAATTCGTGCTCTGTGACAAATGTGCATCATTTGATACAACCATTTAATGATCGTCATAATCGACCTGCTGAATCAATAATTCGGATACGTAAACAAGCAAAACTGCCGCATCTGGAGTGATGAACAGCCACATGCCATACATGAATTACCGATGCATCCCGAAAAAACGACAGCCTGGTATGGTTTATGAGCTGGTGGTATCATCGGTCCATTTTTCTTCAAAGATATCCGTGGAAGAAACATTACCGTCAACGGTGAACGATATCGAGCCATGATACGCGATTTTTTTTTTTTGCCCCAATTAGCAAAGTTGAACTTGGTTGACATGTGGTTTCATCAGGACGGTGCAACATGCCACACTGCTCGTGAAACAATGGATATGTTGAGGGATGAATTTGGTGAGCAGCTTATCTCTCAATTTGGTCCTGTGAGTTGGGCCCCAAGATTTTGCGATTTAACGTCTCTTGACTATTTCTTGTGGGGTTATGTCAAGTCGTTAGTCTATGCAGACAAGCCGAACACTATTGAAGCCTTACAGAATAACATAACACGCGTTATTCGTGGAATACAGGCCGAAATGCTCGAAAAAGTGACGACAAATTGGACCCTCCGAATGGAAATTTTGAGTCGGGACCGCGGACAACATTTACATAGAATTATCTTTTAAAAATTAAATCGCAATGACCAATTTATCGATTCCAATAAAAAATTATAATATATGATGCAAATTTGAGTGTTTTATTCGATTTAAAAAAAAAAACTACGATTACAAGTCACCCTATAAAATAAAAGTCACCTATATAGAATAAACATAAACATAGCATAAACTAATTCCAAACGCTACGGGTTTCCGAGCTTCTGCTTTAATTGGTCACACCAAGTTTCAATAGTGTTTCAAAAGCCTGGTCTTTCCATCGGAGTTTTGGCCGCCCTCTACTGCGGCTCAACTAATGCGACCACTGTAAAATGACGCTTAACCACGGCGATAACGTTACATACCTCATACAGCTCATTGTTCATGCGACGTAGATACTCTCCGTTAACAAAGGCTACCCACGATTCTGCGCCATACAAGCGGACAGGTGAAACCAATATCTGTTATAGTTGGATTTTTGTTTCTCGAGAGAGGGTTTCATCATTGAATCGCTTGCTTACCCCATCGTAACATCTGTTAGCATCTTCTTTATCTCCTTGCATCCTCTTATCTCTATGTCGTCATTAATCGTTTTCTTTACAGCGGAACCGAGGTAGATGAATTCATCCACCACTCCCAAATTAGCGATCTGATTCTTTGTTCGTTAAAACAAATAACTTTGGTTTTCGTCGTTTACCGCCAGAACCATTTTTGCCAACTCCTTCTCAATGCTAGAGAAGGCTGCAGTAACATCTCGCAGTTTTCTGCCAATAAAGCCTAAGTCATCTGTATACATAAGTAACATGTGGCTTTTATTAAAGATGGTACCAGTCCCGATAACTGCAGCATTCCTCGTAATCATCTCTAACAATATGTTGAAATTGTCGCGCTGTCTAAATCCTCTTTTGTTGTAAAAAAGCTCACTGAGAGTTTTTCCTATCTTCACTACAAACTTTGTGCCAGTCAACGTTATCATACAAAAACGTATAAGTTTAGCGGAAATTCCAAACCGGACATGAGTTAAAATAATTTTTGCCGTATCGCACTGTCGAAAGCAACTTTATAATTGAAGAAAAGATGGTACATACCGATCTGCTTTTCTAGGATCTTCTCCAGAATCTGCCCGTATTTGGTCGGTTGTTAATTTGCCAGGTCTAAAGCCACATTGATGAGGCTTAATCAGGTTAGCTACAGTCGGCTAGGGTCTTTCACAACATACTCAACAGGACCTTATAAGGAACTGATACCGAAATAATTTTTACATACCCTTCGGATCGCCCTTTTTGCACACAATGCATAGAGCATAAGAATCAAACCGTGTTTAGGACCTGGAGCATGATGTTAATTACCTTATCGCCACCGGCCTTAAACAGCTTTGCCGGCAGGCCATTGGCGTCCGTGGCTTTTTCCGGAACCAGGGACAAATTTCCGCAGTTGCCCTTACAGGAAGAAGCCCTGCTTCATATTCTTTGCTTCTGATGTTTGAGTCGGATTTTCGGGCTTTACCCCTATCCTTGTATGTTTTTACATCCTCATTCTCACTCTCTTTTCTCAACCGATTCTTCCGTATTAAAAGTCGGTGCGGCTCTCTTCTCTTCTCCTTATAGCATTTTCTGACGACACGTGTTACGATAGGCTATAGCGTTTCCATGTATGTGGCATCCTTTTCCTCAGACACTATGCGTCATTCTTTATTGTACCAGGGGTTGTCTGGGGTTTCTTATACCCAAGTACCGTTTTTGCACCAGTTGCCATGGACTGCGCAATGTACTGCCACTGTGTCGGGTACATCATTCGATACAGTGGCGTTTAGTTGTAGAAGTTGAGAGTGTTTGGTGGAGTAGGTTGTGGCTATCTCTGTGGTATGCAGTAGTATTCTTTGTACCTGGTTACGTACGTTTTCGCTGTGCTCATTCTCGTACGTAGCTTAGCTGTAACCAAGTGGTGATTCGAGTCAGTACTGTCGCAATGGATCACATCTACGTTCATGACACCAGAAGCATGCCTTCCATCTATTATCATCTATGATCAATCTGATTACTAATGTTATGAGGAGGAGATAGCTGCGTTGCCTTGTGGATATCTTTAAGTGGGAATTTGGTTCCATTTACTATCATATCACCTACCGTAGCGAACAAAACCAGTTTCAATCCATTTTCAGAGGTGTTGCTATGTAGACTGAATTTTCCGATTGTTGAACTAAGAATATTTTCCTTTTCTACCTTGGTATTAAAATCTCTCAGAACAATTTTAATGTCGTGGCCAGGGCAGCAGTCATATGCTTCTCCTAGGCACTAATATAATGTATCTTGAATCTCCTCGTCTTATTCTTCCATCGGGACATGAGCACAAACCAGCGAGATGAACAAATATTTCGCCTTAATGGCTATGCGGTCACTTATGGAACTAAACTGGAGGACAAGGTGTCTCAGTCTCTTCCCCACAACAAATCCACATTCCAAGTCATGCCTTTCTGCGTGGCGGCTGTAATAGGTATCACAGTTTTTTCGCCGAGTGCACCCTTGTCCTGTCAATCGCATTTCCGTGATGGCGGTGATGTCAGCTTTACATTTACCAAGGACGCCCGACAATCGGGCGGGGCTGTTTCTTCATTTGCTTTTGTTTTGGATTGATAATATAATTTAAGGAGAGTGACTTAATAGTCCACTGCATCCTGCCACTAGGCTGGTATGAGCTGAGTTTCAGTAATAGATATTACCTAGTGGCCTAAGTCAAATCGATGTTAGCCTGACACTTAGGTTTCTCAATGTTCCGATAAAATTCAAAACATCGCTCAACCGATCGTTGTCCTGTCAACCGCATATCCGGGATGGCGGTGATGTTAGCTTTATATTTACCAAGGACGCCCAATCCAACGGGGACCGTTTCTTAATACCTTTTGTGTTGGCTTGATAATATAATTTAAGAAGAGCGTCTTATTAGTCCACTGCATCCTACCACTTGGCTGGTATGAGCTGAGATTTAGTAACAGATGTTACTTACTGGCCTATGACGAATTGATGTTAGCATGCCACTTAGGTTTCTCAATATTCTCAAAATTCGTATCGTAGTCGGTCATAACTGACTTTCAACCAGCAATTCTATATACTGTTTTGCTGTACCTCCGATTTTTTCTTTTTTGAAACAACTGCTATTGTTCGTTAAACATGCCCATTGACCTTAATCTGATGTATTAAACGATCTCTGACATCATTTATATCATCTCCTGTATTCTCATTCCTTTGCGTGCAAATGGATGCATAACAAATTCTCACAGCTCATCTTAACATATGAAACAAAAAGTGCTGATTCGCTTTTTTGCCATTTACTTCAACCCGTTTGCTGTTCTCATTCCAAATCAATATGACTTCTGGTTAATTACTTGCAAGGCAAAGAACTTAATTAAACAACGTATTTGTCATTTGCAAAACAAAACAAAAAAACTATTTTGCCTCTGCAGGATTCTGTAAGATTACATCATGCATTCGAGAACATTCCCATTGCTGTGAATTAATTAGTCCTCTTGTGCACGCAGTAGGCAATTTCATAACATTTTCTTCATTTTCCATGGAAGAGCTAAGAATTCAAATAGTCCCGAGGAATGGCATATCATGAGGCAGACCTACTCACTTGGTATGGGGTGCTCCAGTGAAGCGGGTTCAAGCAAAATTACCGTAATAAGAGCAGTAGTTGGCATTAATAGATTATTTCGCATTTCCTTTTTTTCAAATGAAAAGTAATAACAAAATGGTGCAACTGAAGTGGTTTCTTGAGGAAAATTCCACAGATTGGTTATATATTTGATCCTTCCTCTTCCCTTTTTTTCATTTCACATAATCATCGAGAGCATCCTTATAGTCTTGTAATAGGAATATGCAATGAATGCATTCATAATTCAAGCTTCTTCATGGTGTGATGAAATAAAAATGTCAGAATGATGTTGATGCGAAAGAGTTTGGGAGTAGGTGGCGTGTCGAGGAATCGCACAAAATCTCATAACGTAGTAATGTTTTTCCATGGAAAAGTTTAAAAGTGCACAGTTCGCGTTAGATGTCATAAAATGTGTATGTGATGACTAGGAAATAAAGCTGAGTAATATTTTATGTAGCTTATATTTACTGCATTGAAATGCTGGCTGCTATTAGTTGATGCCAGCTTTTTGTGGAGTTGTATTTGTTAAGGATATGCGTTTGGCTCACGAACATGCTGGTTGACGCACTACAAATTTTAATCATTCCTGTTCACACACCAGAAATTCTTTGTATCACTTGTGTCAATAAGTTCACTAAATTTTTCTTACCCTCACAATCACGCCTGCTCAACGTAATATGGTTGGGTTAGAAATGTATTTAATTAAATTATTGATTATTTCATTAAATTATTAATAATTTACATATACAATTCCTCTCTTCTATAGAAAACTTCTTAACATGATTTCACGTTTACACGGTTATTTGTTTTTTTTTAATCGAAATACGTATTATGAAATTGCATCGATTTACTCCATATATAGATTTATTTTTAAACCTGCACCTGAAGAAATGGCTGTACTCGTACAAACGCAAAACTGTGTGTATTAAAGCCTTGACGCTTGCTGAGTTTAGTACTACTGAATGAGGATACGACCTAGGAATATATGAGTTAAATTGGATAATTTGTATGGGAGGTATCAGGGCGGTCGCGGCAGTCTGATCTATTTTATATGAGTATATGTAGTGGGAAGATTACATTTCAGTAAATTGGTCACTTTAGCACCAGAATTTGCACGGCAATGCCGTTCATTTCCATCCTCAGAAATGAGTTTGTCAAACGCATGATGTGTGCCAAATTTGCCTGAGTTTAGTGTAATTGCTTAACAGATATGAAGCTAAGAATATATGGGCTAAATTGTTTATGTAGGAGTTACCAAAAGAAACTTTGAGTCACAACATTTTTTTAAAGTGTTTTAGAGAATTTAATTTCAATAAAATGGACAAAACTAACTAAGCAGTTAAAACTAACTAAGCTAAAACTAAGTTAGCAATTAATTCATTCTCAGAAGTTATCTGACCTACGAGCTGCTAAGATGAACATTGTAGTAGTCGATCAATTGAGGTGTTCAGGACAGACCCAGTTAGGAAAATGTACTAAATGGTATTGGATGATCGTCGGCTAAAGGTGCGTGAGCCAGCTGCAATGAAAGGCTTTTAAAAAGGGGCTATACATCGTTTATTGAACGAAAATTTGAAGATGGGCAAGCTGTGCGCAAGATGGGTGCCGCGTTTGCTTTTAATAGAGCAAAAACGGTGTTGTGAAGTTGTTTCAGAAGAGTGTTTAGCAATATTTCACAGCAATAACGCCGAATATTTGCATTTATTTATAATGACGTGAGACATGGGTCCACCACTTCACACCTGAGACAAAGGAACAGTCAAAACAGTAAATTGAAATGGTAGAATCGTGTCCAAAAAGGACGAAGACGGTTCCATCTGCAGGCAAGGTCAAGGTGTCTGTTTTTTTTTTTTTTTTTTGGACTTTAGAAAAGAAAAACCATCAGCGGCGAATATTATGCTTATTTATTGCAGTATTGAGATGATGAAATTATGGAAAAAAGCCCGCATTTGGCGAAAAATAAAGTATTGTTCCATCAAGACAATGCTTCAGTTCACACGTTCACTCTTGCGATAGCTAAAATTAATGAATCAAAGTTCGTACTGCTTAATCACGCACATTATTCGCCAGATTTAACTCCCTCGGACTATTTTCTATTTGCCAACTAAATAAGAAAAATGTCTCGGTGGTAAAAGATTTTCCAGCAATGAAGAGATGGTGTCCCCGAATGATGGCTATTTTAAGGAGTTAACAGTTTTTACTATAGCAGGGTATATAAGCTAATGAATGTCGCCGGAAAAGTGCATCGAGTTAAATGGAGACTATGTTGAAAATTAAAGAAAGATTTCCTCAGTGTTTCTTTGTGTCTTCTTCGTTAGGTCGGCTAGTTTTGGAACCGCCCTCGTAGTTCATTAAACGCATGACGCGTAGAAAATTTACCCAAATCCAGTAAAAATGTTTGGAAATGACGATTCTAGAAGTATATACGAGTATACCATTGATATGGGAATTATCAAAAGGTGTGTAGTTAACCGCTCAAGTTTTTCAAATTCTTCCGATTATTATAAACAAATACAAACCAGGACTGACGGTCAGAAGGGTTTTGCTGTGTATTTGGTGAATCTGGCAGGGAATCATCCACAGCTTCCCTATGGCTAATCTTTTAGTTCGTAGTTATACTGTCAGGAAGGAAGTAATCGGCAGATTACACACACCCACCGGTAGATCCGGCGGCTTGATTGGCAACCATCTTATAGTTCAGACCTGGCTCCAGTTACCATCTGTTTTTGATTAGGGCGAATGATTGTGGACAAGATTGGATAAGTTACTGTAGCATACGAATGAAGAGTTATAGAGGAAAGATATGTATTTTCATAAATCAATCCATGGAGCGGTGGCCGCCTGTCTGGCTGGCTGGCGGACATAATAACTGCCGCAACTTTTTATAAAAGTTTTTAACTTTTCCCTACAAATTTTCAGAAATCAATTTTATCTCGGTATCTCCTAATTCGTAGACAGTGTCAATCTGAATTTCTGTCCATTGTCTTGATATATAATTGTTGTTAAAATCTAAAAAAAACAATCATTTGCCATACAAATGATCGATTTATTCCATATATTCTTAGGTTTATAGCTTTTATGCAGCTACACTAAATTCAGTCAACACGTTAAGGATTAAATTATCCTAACATAGGCTGAAGCGACCCGTATTTTGTGTCCCTTATTTTAGTATTTAATTTTTGGAAAAAACTTACAAAATTATCAATTTAAATCATATATTTTTGGATTCTTACCTTCTATATAGTTACACAATTGTTTTTAGATAAGATAGTGTTCGGGAATGACGACGAACCGAATTGTAACGCCCCCTGTGGTACCTCTCATATAAATTGATCTGTTTTCCAAAAATCAACTCATCTCAATAACTCCTCCCTCTTACATTTTAGTAACTAAAACTTTTGTTTATTATATTGTCCTACAGGGTGGCGTACAAATCGCGCTACAAACACAAAACGGCCATCAATAGAAACCTTTATTTAAAGATGTTGAAGGAGTTTTTTTACCCAGAACTGCTCCAAAGATTTAACAACTATACACATAGCCGAGCTTCTTCAAAATCAATTTGTTATATAAAATAAAATTGAATTTTGCAAAAAAAAGTCGACAATTTATAAAACAATTCCATTATAGTGATTTCTGAAAAATAATGTAAGTTCTCATACAGAAAACAGGGAATAATGTTGCAATAATGTTGCACAATATATGAGTGTATGGTATAGAATCTCGTACTGTGTAATTGCGATCGGGTTACGACGCTAGATGGCGCCAGAAAGATATCGTACTCAGAAAACTATTCAGATTGTTCTGCGAACTATCTCTCAATGTGATTACTTTTAGTTTTGAAATTCATTCAATATTATTCGAGCTCTCGCCAAAGGGGAAAGTACGCCATATTTTACAGTTTTTCCTCGATAAAAGCGAAAACCTAAACTAAGCGGCTGAAAATGTTCATAATATCGTTCTGAAGCCGTGACAGAAAATTATGTGCAATTTTGTTTTCGTCGATTCCATTCCGTTAATTTTGATATTTAAGGCCAATTGTCGAAAATGTCGGTGAAATACTGGAAATTCTAAGGTTTGACTGTCATGTAAGCATTGCTTCGATTATCCAAAAGTTAAACATTTTACAAATCAGTTGAATAAGACTGGATACAAAAAGAAGCCCGATGTGTGGGTGAAATATGAGTTAAGACAAAAAAAAAATTATAATCCTTACGGACCGAATATCAAAACCACTGTTGAATCACAAAAATATCTATACATTTCTGAGGTAGATGATCACTGGTGATGAAAAGCGGGACACTTACGACAACATCAAGTGAAAACGATTAAGGCCGAAACGCGATGAACCAATGTTGGCCAAACCAGGACTGACGGTCAGAAGGATTTTGCTGTATATTTAGTGGATCTGGCTGGGAATTATCTACAGCTTCCCTATGACCAATCTTTTAGTTCGTAGTTATACTATCAGGAAGAAAGTAATCGTCAAAAGGACAACGTCAGATCACACACACCCACCGGTAGATCCGGCGGTTTGATTGGCAACCATCTTGTAGTTCGGACCTGGCACCAAGATATTACCATCTATTTCTGATTATGGCGAATGATTTTGTTTGTACTCGTAAAATAAGACATTCGCCTCACGGAGGCTTGCGAAAATCGGCTGTCCATGGTTTTTGCCAGCAGAGGCGAGGGCTTGCATGAGAGCAGCATAATGGAATTACCTTCAATATGGCAAAAAATTATCGGATAAGATATTGCATATTTCGATAGGATCATCCTAACTATACTAAATGAGTCCTTCAAAGTCATTTAAAAATAATGAGTTCCTTTTCCGTCTACTTGCATATCACATTTGTCTACATTATCGCTTTATACTCGTACATGCAGTAAGTTGACCGACTATGGTGCAATAGTTAGTATACCCAACCGTCGTTCGCATGACCCCGGGTTCAATCCCACATCCAGTCACCTATAATTACTTGAGCGACGGTCTATTCGATGTGTCTGACGTACACTTCGAGTACTTGACAAGTTTGGTGAATTCTTCTGTGGTATTCGGAAACATCGTTACACTGAAGATCATATTTAGTAAATATAAATGTCGAAAGCTTGTAAGGTCACTGAATGTGAGGAGCTCTTCCACATCTCATTCATGGGATGCAAGGATGAGATGCATGGGATGTTGCAGCCTTTTGGATATTTACAGGCTTAAACTTGTAGACAAAGTACCTAAACCTGATATCAACTACTAACCCATACTAGTTAAGTCGCTGCTGTTCCAGAATGGCGGTGATATCAGAATTATATTTGTCGCGAATAAATACACAATCACAGGGTAGGTCGCGGATTCTTTTCGGGATTAAATTATCGTGTTAACACGCAAAGAATTAGAGATAATCGTGGCCCCGCGCTGTTTTGCATGCACCAACGTTTTCATGTTTCGGTCTTTGGAAATCCTAGAATCGATGTACAAGTTCCACATTGGAAGCTCATGTCTGAACTACTATTAACAACATGATTTTTCCCTTCTTTTTTCTTTGGGGAAACGATTGTGTTAAATCTGTGGACAAAAGTTAATTTTGTTTTATATAAAGTTGACAAGCGAAACATGCTGTCATATATTTACAAAAAATAACAACTTTAAATTTACACAAATTGCCAGGATTTTCAATTTAATCCGCTACAATATAACCAACTTTATTCTGTTACGTGTTAAAACTTATCCAAAAAGATTTCACATCTTAAACTCTTAACTTTATTATACCAAGTAGAGAAAGTTTTGAGTTTATAGAAGCACAACACAAAAGGTGAGAGTATCTGTTCTTACATGTTTCTCATATATACTCGTATACCGAAAATAAATTCAATTTTATTATTACCATGTTCAAATATTTTTTAACATACGAATGCAACAGCATTTTGAAACCCAAGAAGGAAGAAAGGAAGCATATTCAAATAGTTTGGTGTTACATGTACATTTACATTAGACGTGCTTTTGTTTGAAAATGAAGCAGATTACATAAAATACATATGGAGCAGTAAAAGGAAATCCATTATTTTTGCATGACGTTCAAGGCTTTATTTAGCATAGCATAAAATGGTCCGATTAGTGTCGAATATACACCGTTTTGTTTAAAAACTTGTTACTATCTTGAAAGTAATAAGTAAGTAAAGTAATAAGTAATTCCATTATGCTTCTCTCATAGAAACCTTCGTTCCTATTGGAGAAAAAACCAGGATAGTCGATTTTGACAAGCTTCTTTTGAGGTTCATTCATTTTTTCATTTTTACATTTTATTGTTTAAAGACTTAAATGTACACAATAATCTGATATTTAATTGTAAGAGTTTAGTTAAAGAGCATAACTTTTCTACTTAAACCTAAATTTACGAAGTGATAATAATTTTGAATATGTTATACGAATTTAGGGGAAAAAGTGTTCTATATAAAACCCTTGAACTTTACTTATGGCTAATGAGTCGGGAGGTAAAATACCATATAACTAACAACATAAAGATCGTATATGATCATGTGATGAACTTGAATATATTTCAATAAACTTGTCTGTAAGACACTTTATTTTATCCTTAACTAAAGGTATACTATAACGTGAATGAAGACGTGAAGTGGAAAAATGCCACGGTAGATTGCACATCATTTTTAGAATTTTATTTTGACTTATTTGGAGGCGTCTCAAGTGACAATTCGAAATATTATGCCATACTGGCGCACCATAAAACATTATTGCATGAAATATTACTTTAAGTATTATAAGTTTATTTTCAACGCTTAATTTGGATTGTCTATTGATGAAAGGATATAAAACTCTAATGGCGATGTTGATTTTGTTTACAGTGTAGCTTATGTGTTCATTGTACAAGATTTTCTTGTCATATATTATGCCTAGATATTTGACTTTTGGCATCCAAGGAACATCCACACCGTTGATCTTAATATTCGAACTCGGCAGAAAACAAGTTTTTTCATTTCCGGGTAAAGTATATAGCTTGTGTTTTTGTTGCATTAACTAATATTTTCCACTTGTTGAAGTAGTTAGTAACAATATCTACTGAATTTTGAAGAATGTTCAGAATATCATCGATATCAGAATATCGATTTTGAAAAGCTTCTTTTGAGGTGAATTATTTAACAGCAACATTTATTCGTCATGGAAAGACACTGTTAGTAATCTCTTAGTACCACGCTCTGACTATAAGGTAAATACATAAGAACTTTCTAAACAGGTCCCCAGAGCTTCTAGCAAGTCACTGCTGGATGTAATCCTGATGGAGCACAGCACCTATCCTATTGGATAAACCAGGTCGCTGTTGGATGCTTACTTCGTAGAGCAGCACTTCATAGAAGATAATCCCACCAAACACATAGCAATAATTTCCTCACCGCGATTCGACCAGTACGATTTTCGTTTGACGTTGTCGTTACTGACTCACTTTCCACCAGCAGACACCAACCGCTTCAGATATGGACATATTTTGTTGCGAATCAACAGCGATTCACAGAAGAAAATTTTATTTATCAGGTTTTTTTCTTTTGCGTAGCTTTGTTTTACCAATTTCACATGAGACTATTTTCATTAGAGTTTGATTAAATTCAGATTTTATGATTTAGTTGGCAGGGGAACAAACCACAAACTTTACTGAAAAGAGGCCCTATCAGTCTTTGTCTTAATATAAACACCTTGCAAATAGATTGCCTACATTTATTTTTATTGCTACAACAAATTACATTTTATTGGAATATTTTTGCCATTTTGCATTTATGATTCAAATAATATTTACAGTTTCCTATGAGGGGCTTATAAATAAGAATTTGAATGAATGTGAATGAGTAAGTGTGAAAAGTTCTCCCATATGTTTTTCATGGAATGGAAAGGAAGGGGCTTTTCTTGATAATATCACAAGCCATGACAGTTGCTTTGCTTACAGTACATACTGATGTTTTTAACAATTCCATTTCGGACCCGTGATTGATGTGGCAGTAAACCATGTTTTTTTATATCTTCACCCGGTAGAATGGAGGTCTGATATTGATATATTGATATCCATAAGCAAGCGTTTAAAGTAACAGGTGTACTTCATGTCTTTTTACGTTGGTTGAAAGATGTTCGTCCGTCTGTCGGGCTGGGTGGTGGACATAATAACTGCCGTAAATTTTTGGGGAACATCTTAAAAATTGGTATAACTTAATATTTTCCCAAATCGTAGAAGATATATCGGTTCACCAGTTCTGATACCTACCCATATAAATTGATCGATTTTGCGAAATGTAATTTCCTCGCTGTAACTCCTCATCCGTAATATGCAGCAATCTAAATTTTTA
>JAHXMU010000662.1:59280-88567 GCA_019455685.1 Philornis downsi
CCTCTTCTGATTCTCCCCAAAGAAAATGCCCGATTTTCCCAAAATCAATTTTTTTCGTTTTGATTTATAATACGTAGGTCGCATCAACCTATATTTATATGGCCTACAAATTAGCTAATTGGACATATATTTTTATTATATATATATATATATATATATATATATATATACTCGTATATATTATATACTTTTATATATAGGTACATTATGGATTCCCTATAAAAAGCTTTGACAACGAAAATGGATGGCAATGTCACGCCCCTTTTTGTGTCTCTACTCAAATAAGAGTGTATGGGTGCCGCACGAGTTAATGCAGTAAAAAACGCTCTTGCATAAAATTTTCATTTAGCAAATGGCTGCTGAATCGCAACAAAATTGACCAATTTCTGAAGGGGAAGGTAACTGATGGTGAAAAGTGGGTCAACTATGACGACGTCCAACGAGAACTGTGGGTGCCGAATCGTGGGATTGACAGGGAATCATTTACTATTAGCGGCAGGGAATCATCTATCGCCAAAAAGAAAAATGATAGATCGCAAAATATACTTGTTGCAACTTATCGCCTTTCGCTTTTGCTGAATCGGCTAATTTGTATATGGTGTCCTCAAAGAGAGATGCAATTCAGACTATTTCAGACTATATTCGCAGAACTAAGTTCATTATATTTATTCCATTATTATTCCTAAAATGTGTTATATTTAGTGCGTTGCAGTTCGTAGACTTCCTCGTAATTTAACAGCGTAACGCAATTGGTAAAATATTTAAGTTTCCGAAAGAATTATGGATTACAGTAGAAAAATTAAATTAAATTAAAATTAATTAAAAATAAATTTATGTAAATTGATCTATCTGTATGCGAAGCACCGATAATAGAGGCCACTTACATCTCAGAACTAGTCTTATAAAAGGAATTTGTGTGCCAAATTTAAGTGACTCCAGTGCAACCGCTTGAAAAATATAAAGCTAAGAACATATGGAAATAAGCTCAGTGTTGCCAGAACTTGAGAATGAAAAAAACAGAAACTTCCGCGAAAAAAGATAAAACAAACTAAAAAATAAAAAAAAATTTATCTTTTCTTTAAGAAAATTGATGTAGTTTGAACTGAGGTATGCCAATATGTATTGCGTTTTATAAGATGAAACTCAACAGATGAAATCTTTATTTATAAGGTATACGTTTAAAATTCTGTTCGATTCGAAGAATACATAAGAATTACAAAAAAGTTTAATTCATTCAGTTAACAGCCTTTCCCCTTTGTTTTTGCAATCAGAACCAATTACCTTAGGATAGACTTACGATCCCTTTTCTAAAAGGTAATTTTTGATCAACAAGTTACCTAATTCGGTTAAAAAATTTAAAGATTCGAATTACGTTTTAATATATCTGAATTAATCTTTTTAAAGCCATAAAAATAAAAAAAATTATATTTGGATATATTTCAGCCATCAGCCATTGCGTTGCATCCAGAGTGAGTTATTGATATAAAAATTCTTAACCCAACCGAACTCGTCTAAATTATTACAAAAGCATAGTCCAAGTATGAACCGACTAGTTGAAAATTTTCTGCGTCTTTACACATTAGTTTGAATAATAATGGAATAAGAAAATGTTAATAGTTTTCAAAAAACCGGTGGAAGCATTTTCTTTGAAGCCCATGTACACAATCAAGCAATGAAAAGGACAGTTTTACTTAGCACAGCAAATTAAAAACGTCAAATAAGAAATGTGATTTTTTTTGACAAACATATGTCATCAAGATTAATATTCTTCTTCTTAGGTGGCGACTGGAATATACATCTTAAGCGCTTCTTCTCCAATTCGTCACACCAAGCTTCGACAGTATTTCAAAAGCCTGGTCCTTCCAACGGAGTTTCGGTCGCCCTTTTCTGCGTCGTCCATCGAGTAGTTCATTTGGGATGGTACCAGTCGTGTTAACTGCAGCTTTCCTTATAATCATCTCCAATAGTATGTTGAAGAGGTCGCACGATAGACTGTCGCCCTGCCTAAATCCTCCTTTGGTGTAAAAAGGCTCCCCTAGGTCTTTGCCTATCTTTACTAAAGACTTCGTGTCAGTCAGCGTCATCCTACAAAGACGTACGAGTATAAGTTTGCAGGAATTCCAAACTCGACAATGGCCTCATACAGTTGTTGCCGTTTTGGACTACCGAAGGCAGGATTATAATCGATGAAAAGATGATACGTGTCGATCTGTTTTCCTAGGGTCTTCTCTAGAATTTGTTGTAATGTGAATATCTGGTCAGTTGTGGATTTACCAGGCCTAAAGCCACACTGATAAGGTCCAATCAGGTCAGTTAGAAAAGGGCTTTAGTCTTTCACACATCACTAATCGTAAACAGGTTTAAATAAAATCTATTTATATTAATACACCTTATGTAGAAATTTGGTTATAGTACTACAGGGTGGCGCAATAGAACGTGCATATTGCATCATCTTTTTTTGCGGGGTAGAAAAGGCGCGGGCAGGGAGACGCCTACATCGTTGGGTTGGCGGGCTCATGGAGTTTTAGTCGCTATGAATCACTTCGACGGGAAGCGTCGCGCATTTTGCGTGCGCGCATTTTACGAGAACTCTCGTTCATATATTGCTACCAGGCGACTATATTGTGCTGAATATGGACTACGGCGAATTAGTGAAGCTCCGAGTGCTAATTCAATTAAAATATGGGTAAAGCGTTTTGAAGAGACCGGTTCAACATTTAAACCACAAGCAAATGGTCGCCCAAGAACATCTAGGACCGAAGACAATGTTGAGAGAGTTATGGAGTCAGTACGAGGAAATCCACTAATGTCGACTCGCAAGAGATCGTCTGTCTTACAATTATCGCGACGAAGTTTGCAACGAATTTTAACATTAACATTTAACATCCATATAAGCTGCAATTAACACAAGAATTGAAAGAGTCTGACTTCATAGCAAGGCTCGCATTTGCTAATGAAATGCTTAATCGATTTTCCTTTTCTCTGACTAGGCTCATTTCCTTATGAATGGCTTCGTAAACCGTCAAAATTGTCGTTACTGGAACAGTAAAAATCCCAAAATCAAACACCAGAAACCATTGCATAATCCCAAAGTGACAGTATGGGCAGCAATCTCTGGCAGAGGAATAATTGGTCCTTTTTTCTTCGAAAATGCGCGGTGCCAAAACGTCACGGCTAATACGGAACGCTATGTTGAGATGTTGGACGGATTTTTGGCTCCAGAAATTGAAAGTTCAAGAATAGTGAATTCCAGAACTTGGTTCCAACAAGATGGAGCTACCTGTCACACATCAAATGACTCCATGGCGCTGGTGAAGCAGATGTTCCCTGGCAGACTGATTTCAAAAAGAGGTGATATTCCATGGTCCCCGCGTAGTCCAGTCTTGACGCCTCTTGACTTTTTTTTGTGGGGATACCTCAAACACAAAGTCTACAGTAATAATCTAAGAAACATCGTTCAGCTCAAGGAGAATATCCGTGCTGAAATGGCAGCCATTACACCAGTATTACTGAAGAAAGTTTTCAATAATTTTCGTTTGCAGTTAAAGGAGCGCCGTCGTAGAGAGGGTCACCATTTAGATGATGTTATTTTTAAAAAACAAACACCATTTATTACTCTACAATGCCTTAGATTTATTTTAACCATACCTTTTGTATTTATTTTTTAAATATGCACGATTTATTGCGCTACCCTGTTTTATATGGTACTACAGTCAGTCTTTTCACATCTTTTAAATATATTTTTTTACCTATAGCTTAATAGTAAAATTCAATTATAGTTCGGGTAAAGGCACTAAAATATAATTTTTTTGCATACAAAAATTTCAACGTTTAAAATTTCCGTTTGAATAACGTATACTTTTCTACTTCGTAAAAATTCTTTCAAGCTATTTCACAGCAACTCGACAACTGATGTTCTGAATCTGAGATTCTTTAATTCAATTGCAAAGCCATTTTTTCAATACTACTGTGGTAATTTGTAAACTTTCTTTATGTAGATATGAGTTTTATTAAAGTACTTGGAGAAAAGCCAAAAAAGTAAAAAAAAATGTTGTGCAAAAACCGTAAGAAAAGCTTAAAGCTAAATTCAATTTTTGCCCCCTGAACATTTAGCTGGAAAAAAGCTAAATTTAACGAGAAAAAAGACAAATTCCCAACACTGGTTATGCTGATTATTTGTATCCTAGGTACCAGAAAAACTGCGTTTGCTTGGTCACTTTTTGCCAACCATTATTAATCCAAACCATGACCATCAAACTCGGATATTGCAGCCTACTAATTAGCTTTGTAATTGGTAATATTAAATTCTGGGAAATTGTGGTCCATTTCCATTCCCGGAGTTTATTTTAGCAAACGCTTAACAAGTACCAAATTTGTTTTAATTTAAATGCAACTGAATGGGAGATTTGGGTCTAAGAATATATGGGCCAAATAGGCCATGTGTTCTCCTAATAATTTTACTCTCTATTAAAACAAAATTAAAATGTGGACTATACAACAAACGCAGTACCATTACATTATTTATGTTTTTTTTTTAATTTGAAACAATTTTCTTTCCAAATAAGTTCAGAAATTTCAGTCAGTTCGGCTGGTTTTTGCTTTGATGCATAACCCAGTAGGCGGTAATACAACGCTAAGTTTTTACCAAAAAATGTTCTTATTTCAAGCACAATGAAAGGAGCAAAATTTGTACTTTGCGAAGTGCTTCTTCATGCCTTCGGATGAAGGCTTAAAAAAATATCATCTACCAAAAATTGAAATTCAGTTTTTAATATTACAAACAAAATGAAAAATGTTGGAAAATTAGCTGTACACCCTACAAGAGGTTAGGGGTTTTGGAAGTTTAGTTGCAATCGATGTACAATTTGTTAGATGGACTTAATTTAAAATTTTTAATTAATCAATACTTTTGACATATTATAAACCAACATGCATCATTTCGTTGCGTCGTTATAAATTCTCACCATTACCTAATGTTTCCTCACAATCGCAATATTTACTTATAGCAAACATTGTGTTGTTTGTCCTTAGACATCGGTGTCACTTCCTATTCAATCAAATACTAGGACGTCTCACAAAAGCGTGGAATAAACAAGCAGTAGCGCTACAACTTAAAATTACTTCTACATTTATAAATGTTTCCTTTTCGTCACATCAAATGGAAACCTGCAGTTTTTTTCGGACAAACCGAAAATCAAATAAACTTTTATTAACCCAAACCGAGGTGAACGGGTAACTGCGCCGAATATGAAAGCGACTCAAACCAACAAAACAAGTCAAAGTTGATTTCATGGGACAAATGACAAACATAAATGTGAAATAATATGATATTGTGCGGTTGAAGTTTGCTGGAAAAAAGGGCTGCGAAAGGCAAAGAAAGCAAGCATGAAATGAAACTCAAATGCACACCGCCACATATATAACTTCAATGCATTTCCATTTCCGTTTCCGTCGACAACCACAACAATAACAAGAGCGACAACAACGACGAGAAGAGTTGTGAACGAGTAAGGTTGTACTTTTTGTGCGCCCTGAGTGTGTACGAGGATAATGGAATTCCAGTTTTTTTGGGTCGATGGTTTTCATTTGTGTCAAAGGTTCCTTTAGTGTGAACGGCGAAAGAAGAGTTCATCAAGAATAGTGAATTAAATTTTTTCTGCGAAAAAGGCTGTAGTTGTAGGATTATTTTACGAAACTATCCCAGTTCGATCAAAAAATTGTGTTTTTAAAGATATTGAGTAACTCCGTTTTTTCAATGTCTTATCAATATATAGGGTGATTTTTTAAGATTTAAGTTTTTCAGGTTGGCAGCACTGGTTGATAATGGCGTCCAAACGTCATCTGTCAAATCCATTCCATCTGTCCATTTCATCATGGAAAGACTAACAAACGACGTGCTCTGTGACAAATTTCGCACCAAATTTACTTTGTTGGACATAAAACCATCGACTCGCATGCGTAGAGTGCGTATCGAAGAAAATATTGCAGCCGTAGCGACCGGCGTTAATGACGATCGTGAAATCTCAAATCGTCGCCGTTCTCAACGATTGGGCATGTGTTACTCAACCACAAGGAAAATTGTACACGTCGATTTGGGTTCGAAAGCCTATAAATTCAAATCACGCAGGAATTGAAGCCGAATGACCTACCATAACGTCTAATTTTTGGTGAATGGGCCTTACAAAAGCTTAATGAAAATCTTCTGTTTTATTGATAAATTGTGTTCAGCGATGAGGCTCATTTCTTGCTGAACGGATGCGTACTCGTACACAAGCAAAACTATCGCATCTGGAGTGATGAACAGCCACATGCCATACATGAATTACCCATGCATCCCGAAAAAACGACCGTCTGGTGTGGTTTATGAGCTGGTGGGCTTACGGAACTTATAATTTTACTTTTAAAATTGTGCTTGATTGAAAATTTTTTTTTAAATTTTCTGAAATTTCTGCATTAGTTTTCCCCCCACTGTGCGCTAGTATGCAAATAGACTACTGTTAGTCATAAAGATTGCAAGGAAATGAAATGGTTAAAAGTCTCCCCTATCACATAACATATAACCTAAACTTCTATGTAGGATTACGAGATTCATACTCGTATATCGTTTATACAAAATTACATAGCTTAGGTTTGTTAGCTATGACCATTAGGTACAATTTTTTTTCCTAATCCCCGTTAGGTGGGTTTTTAGGATTAAAAAAGCAATTTATCCCTTTTAAGAAATAGAAACTTACATTAAAACTCAGTAGACGCATAACAAAATACGATATGATTTACCTTTGCTTCGTTTTAATCCCTATCGTTGCCATTGACTTTATCGTTATTATTACTAATGCCAAAAATAAACAAGGATTCAAATTGGGTATCGCAAATATCTAAATATGTTCTTGAGCGCCACAGTTGGTTGTTCAATTAAAAGGAAGTAATGAAAAAAAGGACGAATTTTTTATGAAATTTTATTTCCTTCAAATATGCAAGTAATTTTTCATGTTCACTTGAAGTTTCGAATATAGTCAATAAATTATTTGTTTTAAGACATATTAATGTTTTGTTTTTTGTCAAACACGTTAGAGATTATTTTTAATGTTAAAACAGGGAAGAGGTCACATATTTTGAAGATTTTGGCTAACACGTTTTTCTAAAAAAAAGTGTAAAGATTGGAATAAAAGTACGGAAATCTCAGTGATTTACCGACACGTTCACATTCTTGATTCCTTTAGGAAAATTTCGGCTCTTGTAAATTGTAGCTTTTGTGTAAATGAAGGATAGTTGCTTAAAAAAATGTTGTATTCTTTACCAGCAGGCAGGAGAGCATTTCCTTGATAACTCTTTACCCAGAACATTTCTTTAAAGTAATAAACAGTAAATCAAACAGTAGAATTTTATTTTGGAATAATAAAGAGAATGATTTTTTATACGGTGGAATTGATTCTGAATGGCGCTTGCTTTCCTTTCATGAGCTAAGTAATCATTAAAATTATTTTTATAGAATTTAAAACCGGTGTTTGCCGGACATATGGTTAAGCCTTTCAGCTTTCATCAAAGGCGTTCCACTATTGTCTCCTTTTTTGGAGAAGTCACCTAAAGCTGTTTGCTATCTGATTCAATGTTTTTGAATACGTCCAACTCCAACCAGAAAGGGTTTTTAATTCTTTGAAAATAAATGTCAAAAAACACTACAGAAATTGCAGTCAGATAAACTGACTTACATTAAAGTCCATGCAATTGCTTGACAAAGACATGAAGCTAAAAATATATGGATTAAATAAGTCATTTGTATCAGATGCAGGTTATTGGTCGAATTTTGTCAAATTTTGCAGAGAATTATAAAGCGATTGTTATGGACCAAAAACTAATATACTACAGCCTACTAATTGAAATTTAGAGAAGATATACACAATTTTGAAAGATCGACCAATTCATTTGGCTCATACCAGAAAGGACGCAACAATACGCTCCACTTTCATTTTTAGTCCCTCCTTTAATTTGTTTCAAACTACTGACACCATCTATACGTCATTTCGGCTAATTTTGGAACCGCCCTCGTGCCAGATAGATGCTTATTCAATTTTGTCAAATTCTGCTATGCATTATACAAAATACAATTAGAAAAAATTAGGGTTACTGTAGTACACAAACGAAGAGTTACGGAGAAAGTAGAATTTCAATTTGAGTGGAAGTTACTAGAGGGGGTGGCCAATATAGCCAGCTCAATCGACTTAGGAAATTGTGAGGCTCATTTGGTCAAAGGATGGTTTATACCTTAAAGGTTTCCTTCTGGTTGTTAAATTTTTGCCCTATCAAATAATATTTGTCTTCATTTAAGGTACACAAATCCGGAGAAAAATGCGACGTATTAGCCGATATATTATATGAAATGTCTGTATAAGCTTTATCATTTTATTAGACTATTGTGAGTGCAAAAATGTTACATAAGAATTTCCGGCTCGTTGTTATAACCCTTGTCGTTATGGGCGTTTTGGAATGCAGAAAAAATTAAGAAACCATACGAGTACTAACACACAGAGCAGGAGCACTTTTGGTAACAGTATTTTGCTTTAATTTTCATTATACAGGGTGGCGCAATAGAACGTGCATATTTAAAAAATAGATTAAAAAATTAATACAAAAGGTATGGTTAAAATAAATCTAAGGCATTGTAGAGTAATAAATGGAGTTTATTTTTTAAAAATAACATCATCTAAATGGTGACCCTCTCTACGACGGCACTCTTCTAACCGCAAAACGAAAATTATTGAAAACTTTCTTCAGTAATTCTGAAATTTTCTATATATAAATCGGTTATTGTCATACGACCCTTATTCAACACATTGTCGTCGAATTAGCCATTAATTTAGAGTTGCCAGCAATGCCTTCAAATAAAATGTGTACAGAAACGATGGAGTCTTTTTCTATTTATTGCCAGCGACGTAATATCAATCGTGGCAACCCTATTTTATGGTTATTCGATGAAGAAGATTATGTTACTTCTTTTGCCCTTTGGCTATGAATTGTAAAGCAAGATGTTACTTTAATACCCAATATTGCAATGACATAAAATAAAAAAAACATAAGAAGAGTCGATAGATGGGGTAGTGTAAAATAATGTTCCACATAATTTTTAATGAGTCAGTAGAGGATTGTGGCAGGGTGGGTTATGCTCGAAAAATATGGTATATTCATATGCCATAGATATTGAAAATGTGCTGTGTTATTAAGAGGTGATTTCAAAGAAAAGAAATTGAAAAACGACATTTTTAAGTAAAGTTAAAGATTTGCTAATGAAATATATTCACATTCTTTATTTATGAAACATGCAGTACTGTTTGAGATTAATAATATTTATGACATATCTTTACATAACTACTGGCTGCATAAAATATGAAAATAAATTTATGAAATATTAGGGCGACAACTCGGTTTCCTGCACGTACAACGCGATGAATAGGAAATTTTTCAATTGGAAACGTATTTTTTTTAGTCGCAGATGCAGTTTTCTATATATCTGTCTGTCTTATTTAAATAAAAGATGTTTCTACTTAAAGGTCAAAAATTAGATGTTGCGGTAGGTCATTCGTCTTACATGATGAAATGGCAGAGTATACTGTACACTTTTCACCTTGACAGATGACGTTTGGATGCCATTACCAACCAGTGGTGAGACTGAAAAACTTAAATTTTAAATTACCGTATATGTTAGGGCGGTTTTTGGTATTAAATAATCTAGTATCGCTGCAAGGCCGGATCATTGGATTTTCCAAAGCATTGCATTTTGAAGTACCGTTTATAAAATATGAGCGCCGTTTAAGAAAGATGTCGATTCAACAAAGTATCAGCTGCAGAGCAAATTTCAGGTAATTATCATACTTCATCCCCGTTTATTTGTAAAATTGGTGGAAAGTGTGAGACAAAGAGTACGCTTTCTGGTTTATGATAGCAATTAGTTTAAAATGTATGTCAGTTGAGGCATTCAAAACTCATTTACGTTTTATAGCTGATGTCTATAGAATTGAAAACTATTTTCCTATAATTTGATGGTGCACAAAATGCCAAGCATTAAGTTTGGCCACAAAATCCATTACGGACATAAAACCGCAAATATAATAGGTTGATCTGTTATGGGCATATTCATAATGATTTAACCATTTGCGATTATAAAGTTAAACATTGGTTTACAGCAGGAGGTCTTGACCGCAAATATGGTGCGAGAGAATAAATAAAAATCAATAAATAAATTCAATTTTCCACTCATTTTCAAACATAACCATTTGTCACAATAGCAAACCCTACTCCATGCACTTTCTGTGTCTCTTCTAAGCACTCGTTACTTAAAGGGGTGTTCGTCTCCAACCAAGCTCCACCTCCTTTTTAAAGTTGAATTTTACATTTCCGCATATGTGTTCAAAGGTCGGTCGGTCTGTGGTTGATTTTGCTCGTTTAACAATTTATTGAAGCAATTTCTTGTTGCAATAACAACTGTCTGGTTATACATATTCCCGCAATTGTCTAATAATACATATATATATATATACATGTATGCACATACATGTTATATACTCGTATGTATACTCTTATATACAAAATGTATACCCGTGCATATTAAAATGTGGAATCATTTAGTTGGCATTGAGCCAGATAAATGTCTGTAACTTTTTTTTTGTTAGTTCTGGTCTATTCATAACCATCACCATAATAACCCCATAATTTCGCAAAGTTATTGGCATTAAGATTGAAGCTAACACCACTACCACACATACAATTTCATCAAATATTTATGATAATAAAAGGCAGGAAAAACATTATTCGATATTAAAGTTGAGCTGAAATATGAAATGCCTCTTACTGGTAAAGGAATAAAGTTCAATAAAATAAAAATGGGTTATGCCGAAAGTCAATTTATATCAGAATGTATATGTACACTTGATACTTGCCCAACGGCAATATTGTAATTTGTTAAGGCCATAACTTGTAATAGCATACCTATAGATCTCTATATTATATACAGGGTGGCGCAATAGAACGTGCATATTGCTTCATATTTTTCTGCGGGGTAGAAAAGGCGCGGGCGGGGGCGCGCCTACATCGTTGGGTTGGCGGGCTCATGGAGTTTTAGTCGCTATGAATCACTTCGACGGGAAGCGTCGCGCATTTTGCGTGCGCGCATTTTACGGAACTCCCGTTCATATATTGCTACTAGGCGACTCTATTGTGCTGAATATGGACTACGGCGAATTAGTGAAGTGCTAATTTAATTAAAATATGGGTAAAGTGTTTTGAAGAGACCGGTTCAACATTTAAACCACAAGCAAATGGTAGCCCAAGAACATCTAGGACCGAAGACAATGTTGAGAGAGTTATGGAGTCAGTACGAGGAAATCCACTAATGTCGACTCGCAAGAGATCGTCTGTCCTACAATTATCGCGACGAAGTTTGCAACGAAATTTAACATTGGATCTTAAACTGCATCCATATAAGCTGCAATTAACACAAAAATTGAAAGAGTCTGACTTCATACCAAGGCTCGCATTTGCTAATGAAATCCTTAATCGATTTTCAAATTTTGACAATATCCTTTTCTCTGACAAGGGTCATTTCCTTATGAATGGGTTCGTAAACCGTCAAAATTGTCGTTACTGGAACAGTGAAAATCCCAAAATCAAACACCAGAAACCATTGCATAGTCCTAAAGTGACAGTATGAGCAGCAATCTCTGGCAGAGGAATAATTGGTCCTTTCTTCTTAGAAAATGCGCGGGGCCAAAACGTCACGGTTAATACGGAACGCTATGTTGAGATATTGGACGGATTTTTGGCTCCAGAAATTGAAAGTTCAAGAATAGTGAATTCCAGAACTTGGTTCCAACAAGATGGAGCTACCTGTCACACATCAAATGACTCCATGGCAGTTATAATCCAAGAAACATCGTTCAGCTCAAGAAGAATATCTGTGGTGAAATGGCAGCCATTACACCAGTATTACTGAAGAAAGTTTTCAATAATTTTCGTTTGCGGTTAGAGGAGTACCGTCGTAGAGAGGGTCATCATTTAGATGATATTGTTTTTAAAAAATAAACTCCGTTTATTACTCTACAATGCCTTAGATTTATTTTAACCATACCTTTTGTATTAATTTTTTAATCTATTTTTTAAATATGCACGTTCTATTGCGCCACCGTGTATAAAACTATTGCGTTACTGACTGATCATCGCCTAGTCCGAAGGACTAAAGTTAGAATCACAAAGATTTGAGTAGACAAACCCCCCGTAGAGTAGGTGCGCGAACAGGGTAACATAACACAAGAACATATTTTTCAAAAGTGGTACTTTTAAGAATAAAAACAGGGCAAAAAGGAATACATCTGATACCAAACGGCCAAAACTAGAGTCATGAAAAATGGTGCCCATATTTTCCTTCTTATTTCTTACCTGCGGTATGGAAGAGTTTTTCAATATTCGTATAATATTTTTGGGGATAAAAAAGGGACAAACCAGGCGCCATTGTTAGGCTCAAACGACTAGAGTTAGAATCTTGAAAGTTGGTGATCATATTCGCCTTCCAAAGCAGGTACGCGGTGAGAAGAGATTTTTCAAAGTAAGTGCATTTAGGGACAAGAAGAACATTAAAAAGGACAAATAAGGTACCTTCGTCAAGCTCAAACGACTAGAGCTAGAGTTATGAAAATTGTGCATCCATATTCCACCTCAAGAATACAAACGGGGTAAGAAGGAACTTTTCAAAATTTTCATTAGCTCTAACAGCTAATATTCCATAGAAGTCATGCGGATAGAATAAATTCTTCAGAGTGCATACATTTAGGGACAAGAATGAGTTTAAAAGGCACAAATAAGGTACCATTATCCAGTTCAAACCACTAGAGCTGTAGTTATGAAAATTTTATATCCAGGAAACAGAAACGGGGTAAGAAGAAACTTTCAAAAATTCGTAACTAATTTTCAAAAAGGAAATTGATGTCCCTAATCCTCTTGCAGACTGTATCTGTGATAGGAAGGAATTTTTTTACATTTTTCTTCTTCGACGGAGGGTGTAAAATGTAGGTAAAACATACTAAAATTATGGCAGTGGCCAGATTAAACGGTTAAGCAGCAATTGATTGAAGACATATGGACATATTTAGACCTGTCCATTTCCCTTACAGCATATGCGACAGGAGTAGAATTTTTCTCAGAATTCATACTTCTATGGGATAAAACTAATAGACAGAGAGAAGAATGGTATCATAAGAAAAAGAATCGACGCTAAGATCCTCAACATTATCTTGCACATTTTTACAGTACACTCGTAGATGTTCGAAGAGAAGAGATGTAACGCAATTATTAGCCTTAGGTGTTTATAACGATGGAAGAGGGAAAGATACTGTATCATCAGTCACAATAAATGGCTGAAGGTAAAGTCGTGAAGCCGCGCTGATATACTACGATTTTACGGCACTAATTGGCATTATCGTTAAGAGCAAAAGAGTACATATGTAATATATATATATTACATAATTATCTATATATATAAAAATGAATCGTGGTTTGTTCCGATGCTTAAAACTCCAGAACGGCTGGACCGCTTTGCATAAATTTTTGTATATGCCTCTGGGTGGTGACCGGAATGGTTTAGATTTACAATTCGGTCCAATTGGACAAAGGGGCGTGGTACCTCCCATACAAACAAAAAATTAAAAATCAATTATTTCTGCTCCTGCTTACGGTATTTGAACAGAATTTGGTGCGTAGGTTTGGTGTACATATCTTAAGTGCTGCTGCAAATATGGGCGGGATTGGACAATGGGGAGTGGTACCTCCTATACAAACCACAAATTAAAAAGCAATTATTTCTGCTCCTGCTAACGGCATTTAAACAGAATTTTGTTTAACATTGAAACATTTCCAATAAAAATAAAAGCAACGTTTGCCGGGTCGGCTAGTATAAACATATATAAATTGACGATTTAAGACTTTGAATTTGTAGACTTTAGCGACCGCAATTTTTGTTCATAGTATTGCTTTATAGTATCTGGCAAAATTTGGGAAAAATTGGATAACCAAGGGGTGCGGTACCTCTCTCATAAAAACAACCGAGTTAACGTATATATCTGTGGTCACAACACATAACAGCCTAAGTCTGTTTTTCAATATTTTCAGTAAAGGAGTTTAAAGTTTTGAATCTTCACTGAAAATCAGGAGAAGGTGTTTTTTGGAAATCTTTGCTACAGATTCCAAGGAAACGAATTTCTTTACTTAGTTATTAACAAAAAATAGTTGTTTATTCTCGCAGTCAAAAGATATTATCGAAAAAGACACTTAGGCTGTTATGAATTGTTGAACGAAAGAATGTCAAAAAGTTCAAGTTGAGTTAGGCTTTTATTCCAGATTAAATAAAAAACTTTAAGTTTGGAGAAAGACCTTAACTCAATTTATGTTTATCAAAAAACGAAATTGTAATTCGGAATAAGAGCTTAACTCAAGTTAGGAAAATAAAATTGTTTCTTTATTTTTTTGGATTAACGACTTAAGTTGATTTAGGCAATGATGAAAAAATAATGTTTATATTTGTTGTAATCCTAAATTGACTTAGGCAGTTATGCCAAAACAGTCATTTGGAAAAATAACTTAAGCTATTAGGGTTTTTAGGATTAATTGCCTTCCTAGAAGAGATACAAACATGAAAAATTTAGAGCAAATAAATTTAGATACGCTGAATACGATGGTGCTAATAACTCAATTGTGTCCTAACTCGAGTTAGGCTGTTACGGGTTGTGACCACAGATATTTGTAGCTTCAAATCTTTCAAGTAATTGTATTGAATTCAACTAAATTTGTGGCACGTCATGCTTGTAATGAATTTAGTTTTAAAAATAGAAATGGACTGTAGCCTATTCGGGTACTTTCCATATTTATTGATCGATTTATCGAAATTTCCTGTAAACCCTGCTGTATAGACTGCAATAAATTGGATTTTTATCAATACAATGTAATGCAATGCTTGGTAAACCCGCCGTTTCTGGTACCACCTGATGAAATTTACTTAATCTAACCCCTAAGTATACTTCTGGGTTCATATGTTTCACTCACTTGTACTAAATGCACTTTTACGCAGTAATTTAGAACATTTGTTGATCAGAACCTGGCAGTTCACTATGCATGTTGGGCGATGGTTTATGTAAGTCAGTCACTTCCCCTGTCTGAAATTTCTGTACTAGTGTAATTCCGTTTGGCTAGTCACTAGTGTAAATTCTGTATATTTGCATATTTTGTATCACGAAAGAATGAATTTCTTCCAAAAAAGAAAAAACATTGGATTTCGATTTATTTTAATTGTTCTCACTAATCGTTATATAGTATTTTCATTTTGAATTCAATTGAAAAGAAAAACTGTAATCGTAAATCGATATTACTAATTTATGGCTATTGCAAGTGTCCAAATGTTTTCATTTCAATTCCACGTCTGTCCGATACTATCATTGGTCTGCAATAAATTACTGGTGGGATATCCAACAACCTCAAATCAAATGCTTACAATTTATTACATGGCGTGCCTGAGCGATCACAGTTGGATTGTTTATGCCACTTTGGCTGGTCATGCCACATAAGTGTGCTGCATTCCGGTTGTCTCTCTTAACATTGGCCGCAGTAAATTGAAAACCCACGCAAGTTTACGAGACTCTATTTTGGGTTAGTGAATACACTGATAAATCAATAGATACTCGTATGTCGATATGAATGTCGCTGCATTGCAAATCGATACGATATCATTGATATACGACTGAAATCCCATGTGAAAATGAATGTATTGTATGCTTAGATGTTTACGAATATGTGTGTGTGTGTGTGTGAATACGACATGCGTATAAGTGCCGGTATTAACAACTCATTAAATTGTCTGTTCTTTGCAAACTAACATACGGCAGATAACGATGGCAACAGTATTAAGCTTAGTCGTCCAAATACCGACACGAGTAATTAGGTTTGTCCTCCCGTAAGTCATACGTCATGGTTCCTGGACACAAGAAAATTGTATTCATATGTAGAAGAAACATGGTAAGTGATGAAATACAGGGTGGCGCAATAGAACGTGCATATTTAAAAAATGGATTAAAAAATAAATACAAAAGGTATGGTTAAAATAAATCTAAGGCATTGCAGAGTAATAAATGGAGTTTATTTTTTAAAAATAACATCATCTAAATGGTGACCCTCTCTACGACGGCACTCCTCTAACCGCAAACGAAAATTATTGAAAACTTTCTTCAGTAATACTGGTGTAATGGCTGCCATTTCACCACGGATATTCTCCTTGAGCTGAACGATGTTTCTTGGATTATTACTGTAGACTTAGTGTTTGAGGAATCCCCACAAAAAAAAGTCAAGACTCGTCAAGTCTGGACTACGTGGGGGCCATGAGATATCACCTCTTTTCGAAATCAGTCTGCCAGGGAACATCTGCTTCACCACCGCCATGGAGTCATTTGATGTGTGACAAGTAGCTCCATCTTGTTAGAACCAAGTTCTGGAATTCACTATTCTTGAACTTTCAATTTCTGGAGCCAAAAATCTGTCCAATATCTCAACATAGCGTTCCGTATTAAATGTGACGTTTTGGCCCCGCGCATTTTCGAAGAAAAAAGGACCAATTATTCCTCTGCCAGAGATTGCTGCCCATACTGTCACTTTAGGACTATGCAATGGTTTCTGGTGTTTGATTTTGGGATTTTCACTGTTCCCGTAACGACAATTTTGACGGTTTACGAACCCATTCATAGGGAAATGAGCCTCGTCAGAGAAAAGGATATTGTCAAAATTGGAAAATCGATTAAGCATTTCATTAGCAAATGCGAGCCTTGCTATGAAGTCAGACTTTTTCAATTCTTGTGTTAATTGCAGCTTATATGGATGTTAAATGTTAATGTTAAAATTCGTTGCAAACTTCGTCGCGATAATTGTAAGACAGACGATCTCTTGCGAGTCGACATTAGTGGATTTCCTCGTACTGACTCCATAACTCTCTCAACATTGTCTTCGGTCCTAGATGTTCTTGGGCGACCATTTGCTTGTGGTTTAAATGTTGAACCGGTCTCTTCAAAACGCTTTTTCTACCCCGCAAAAAAAAATGATGCAATATGCACGTTCTATTGCGCCACCCTGTAGAAAGCAGGAAATATTTGCTGCAAGAATCAAATTTACTGTTGCGTAACATTCTTCTCTAATGAATTAAATTTGAGATGTTTACTAATTTTGTAAGCAGAGGTATTTTTGACAAGTAAACTAATCTGCTTTTGAAAAATAACAACCAATTTCCAACAAGTGGGTTTCGTTCAATGGTTGAATACAAAAGGAAGACACCGAAAATTTAGAAAGAACAACCAGTACAGAAATTTCTGTCAGTTGAACTGCTTTGTAAGAGGTGTCAGAAGAGGTGAGGTAAATTGCTAGGTTCTTTTCAAAAATATTCCGAGTTAAAACCCAATAGAGGAACAAAATTTATAACTTTTTAAAGTGTTTGCTTAAAAGTTTTGGAAAAAGCAATGAATTTTGCGTGCATGGCAATTCAGTACATTTTCATTCCAGGACTAAATTTACTAAATGGCTGTTACGTATGCTAAATTATACATACGCTGTTACGTATTATGAATTAAGTGAACTTGAATAAAATATACGAATGTAAGAATATATAGGCTAAACTAGGTAATTTATGTGGGAGTCACATACGGAAGAGAGCATGGCTATCCAGTAAATTTTCTCAAATTTTACTAAACATTTTGCTGCATTACTATTGGTGAACATTAATGTAACTTCAGTTTACGATTTGGGGATTACAGCGAAAAATGAACGTTCGCAAATGGGTCATTTTGTATGGAAAGCACCAGATGAATTGTAAAAGTGTCCTCCATCATCATTATCAGAATTGAGTTCACAAACTGCATGATATGTACTAAATTCGATTGAATTTAGTTCAGCTGTTTCAAAGATATGAAGCTTGGAATATGTAAATTAAATCGGTTATTTGTATGGTTTGTATGGGATGCCGAAAAGGACCTGGTTACCTGATAGATTTTGCTCAAGTCTCACACAGCATTACAAATCAACATAGCGGACACTGTATGGGATGCCGGAAAGGATCTGTCTACCTGGTACAGAGCATTACTAATCAATATAGTGAACAAACATTTAAACCATTGTATTCTACTAAATATATAATTTCTATTTTTCTATTTCTATTTCTATTCTACTAAATAAAGGGTGTCCCAACAACAACTCAAGATTTAAATGACTGATGCAGCAATTGAATTGTTTCTCTGGCTGTATGACATGTGGCGCCGTCCTGTTGAAACCGCATGCCCTCCACATTCATTTCTTCAATTCTAGGCACGAAAAAACTGGTTATCATTTCACGATACCGAACACCATTGACTGTTTGCGCTTGACATGCCTCATTTTCATACAAAAAAAAAGGTCCAATGGTTCCTCCAGCCCAAAATCCACCCCACACAATGACACGTTGAGGATGCATTTGCTTCTCGTGAGTCACTCGAGGATTTTCCTCACCCCAAATGCGACAATTCTGCCTATTGTCGAAGCCATCAAGATGGAAATGGGCCTCGTCACTGAAGATGATTTTATCGGCAAAACCAACATTTTTATGTTGTCTCTCCAATACCCAATTAACGAACTCCCTTCGCTGTCCATGGTCAGCTGGCTTCAGTTCCTGAGTCAATTGAACTTTGTATGCATGAAGATGCAAATCTTTCATCAAAAATTCGCTGCATAGTGGATTTGGAGACACCAATTTGCTGAGCTCCGTGTCGAATTGAGGTGGATGGAGTTTGAGCGACATCATCACATACAGCTGCGACATTTTCGCTCAATCGACCTGGTCGAAGGAGCGTTGTCGTCTTTACATCACTAACAGACCCAGTTTTGGCAAATTTATCCATTAATCTCTTTACAGTTGACTTTTTTGGAGCATTATTGTGACCCCAAATTGATCGCAATTTGCGAACTGTGGCCACAAAACTTTTAGCATTTTGGTAAAACAAGTTCACAATGAGAATGCGTTGTTTATTCGTATAGCGCTCCATTTTTACTAACGTCGTACCTTCTACTAGCAAACAATAACAATTGTTCAAATGCCAAACAAAGACACTTCGAATGGCGCCAAATTTAAATTTAGCATTCTTGTTGGGACACCCTATATATGTATATAATTTCTATTTAGTAGAAAACAATGGCTTAAATGTTTGTCCACTATGTTGACGTGTAATGCCCTGTGAAACTTGAGCAAAAGGTATTAGGCAGCCAGTTCCCTTTCGGCTGAGTTTGAATTTCGATAAATCATCTAATATGAAGATATCAGAAGAGAACTTAAGAAATTTAGCACAAGTTGTTCACACAGTGAATTTATGAACATATGAATTATGGGTTAAATCGGTCATCTGTGAACGATGTACCGTAATGGGTGTAGCTAATCGTTAATTTCTCTTCAAATTTCGCAACACGTAATTGAATATTACAATGCGGGAAATATTTAAGTTACTGCAGTCTACCACATAGGAGTTACAGAGAAAAATCTAAATTTCGCAAAATCTCTCAATGGAACTGGAAGGGGTGGGTCAATGTAGTCTATTTGCAATCATTGGGAATGACCTGGCAAAAAAAAGATTTACGACAATTATTAAACCTATCAGCCAGGCATGGCCCTATCATCTTAAAAATTTATGAAAACACGTTTTATCACGGCAATATTTTAAATGGTTCCTTATTGATGTTAGGATTTTGTTAAATTGTTTTCCATATCAAATAAATCAAATGATTCATTTCCTATGGATGAAGATATAAAAATACTTGAATCCAAAGTACTCATGTATATCTGTATTTTCCATACTAGAATGACTTGTTTCAATCAAACTTTTTCTGAGTTACAAGGGCGCTGCCAAAACTAGCCGACCTAAGACAGAAAACACAAAAAAGTTGGGAAAATTTGTCTTTATTTGTCATTCATTAATTTTAGGCATCGCAATAGTGAGTGGGTGAACTGGAACAACACTTTCTTGTTTGCCAAATGCGGCCTTTTTCTATAATTTCATCGCCTAAACTCTGCAATAAATTGGCATAATATTCGTCGTTGATGGTTTTTCCTTTCTGAAGATAATCGGTAAAAATAATCTCATGCGCATACCAAAAAACAAACGCCATCACCTCTCTTGCAAAAGGAACCGTCTTTGCCTTCTTTGGGCACGATTCTACCATTCCAGTCCACCGCTTTGACGGTTCCTTTATCTCAGATGTAAAGTGGTGGACCCATGTCTCATCCTTGGTTATATGTAAATTGAATGAAAAATTTGGTTTTAGGAGTTTTGTGGTGAAACATCGCCAAACACTCTACTGAAATATCTGCACCACGTCTTTTTTGCTCTATTGAAAGCAAGCGCGGCAGCCATCTTGCGCACTGCTTTCTTATCTTCAAATCATCGGTCAATATACGATGTACAAGTACAGCGCTTTCTGAAAAGCGTATAATTTCAGCTAGCTCGTACTTTCAATCGACGATAGACCAACACCATTTTGTGGATCTCCTTTACGGTGTCTGGAGTGAACATCTCAATTGTTCCACCACTATGGTGGTTGTAAACGAAGGAGCAGACTCCGACAGAGTAGAATCTTGCTAGGCTTTAATATTGGTTTGACTGAGGCCGCTTAAATGGAATTATTGGATTACATAAGGGTGACGAGGTTTTTCTATGTTTACAAATTCACTGATACTGTTTGTTTTTGATGGCTCAAATAAAGCTATTAAATAACGTGGCGCCTTGAAACTTAAAACATATGTTTTATAATGTTGCCACTGTTCACCAGATTTTTTTTTTTTTTTTTTGAAACTATGATGCCAGATCTATACTTCACTTCGCTAGTTATGGGACCGCAAACGTATCACCTCGATGTGTCTGACAAACATTTCGAGTAGTTGAGTAATTGCTATTCGCAATCGTCGTTAAACTGTAGGTCCCGTTGAGTGAGCCTAAAAATCGAATGCGTGTAACCTTAATGACTGTGAGAAGTTCTCCCACCTCTTATTCATGAGATACAAGGAAATTTGTTTGTTTGTTGCATTTGGCCCAAAACGTGTTTGATATATCTGAGTGTTGAATTTTTTTCCTATCAAATGATATATAGTTTCATTCCTTCGGTTGAAGGCATAAGAATTGATATTGATGGTGTCAAGGAAAAGTTCCATAAGCAAAATCAACTCAGAAATTTCTCCACTAATTTCAATTAATTTGGCTTTTCTGCTTTTACATATATTTTGTAAATGCAGAACAGTCATATTTTCATACAAAAGGAAAAACTCCCGGTGCCCATAACAATTCAATTATCACGGAACAACATGCCAAAGGCCAAACCTCCATGGCCATCAAATATTGTTATCAACCAAGGGGAATACGATGTTAGTTTACATAATGTAATGAAATATTTTAAAGTTACCCCTATGTAGTTTCATAAGTATACGGCAATATTACGCTCGTACAACTGATACAACCTGCACAAAAATTAATTTCAGTTTCCAACATCGGACGCTCGATATGAAGATCCCAAGAGATTTGGCGATACAATTAAATAGGCTTCGAAACTGATCTTCTATTTCTGGTTGCAAACGCAAACACTACAATCCCATTGAAAAGTTCATAACGCCAACAAACTGTGGATAAAGAGTGGAAATGGAGGAAAGACAATCGAAATAAAGCGAAAGAAAAACCAAATAGATGAAGGTAATGCAGTCACTAAGGAAATAAATATACGTATGTACAATTTGTTGATAGTATTTGACACGCAACACAGCAACGTTGACGACAGCATCTGCAACAACATCGACGGAGACTTTACAACATGCGCCATCTACAATGTCAAAGTTGCCAACTACTTCTGGTTGTATAAGCCAATATTATAATCGCCGAACGGTGTTGTAGCCATGATTGGACATATAAATAAAACACATTAAATAGAGTGTGGACATGTCACGTGCGTGTAAATGCCAGTGACATTGTTCTGGGCTTACGTCACGTTTGTAGCCACTCTCTTTCTTCGCTGGCAAACCATCGGATGTCAATATTGAGCCAAAATTAAATACGCACAATCATCCGCAGCAGCGATTGGTCAGGCGTTGCACATGCTAGACATCCCAATCCGTAGTCACAGGAATCGGCCTACACAAAAAAATATGCTTCACGTTTAACTCATGTGAACATGTGAATGTTTGCGACCAGCATTGTGCCAGACGAGCAGTTGGAATGGGTATTGAGTCTACGCTTAATAAGCACGCACAGAAACAAAAGTCAAACGTGCTAGGAATTCCTTGCATACGGAAATCTTCTGGCGTCAGTCAGGTACGAGGATAGGACACAAGGAAATTTAGGATAAATAAGTACGTATGTGATGATAGGTAGTACATAGTAGTTTGCGAGGGTTGTTTGAAATATACGAGAGAAGGGCGACTTCATCTGCCTGATTTAACTTCCGAGAAATCAAATTTCCAACAAGGAAGGAATGGTGTAAGGAGGTAAACCCAAAGGCTGCGATATTGGCATCTACTTTGCACAAAAAGAACAAAAGGAAAAACAATAATAATTTCGTTCATTCACTTGCAGGCTGTTAAGTAATCATATATCCATATTACTGAATGCGTAGCCAAAAACAAGTTTTCTTTGTCCAAGAAGACGGCAGGAATAGAAAAATAATACGACCGCTGCCAGAAACAGGAAATATGTACTAAGGACATAACGTGATTAATTACGCAAAGGTATGAACGAATTCCGGTAATGTGAATGTGAGTGTATTTTTACCACATAAATTCGTTACCAGGAAAAACAGAGAAATCACAAACCAAGCAACTAATGAATAATGTCTATCATACGAGGTATGTTGGGTAAGTCGTCGAAGCTTAATATAATGGTTTATGTAAATTTAAAAGCTGTATTACGAGGGTGGTCCCGAAGCTCAATATAAAGATCTAGCAAAAAAGGTACAAAAAAGTTGGGAAAACCTTTCTTTATTTTCCAATATACGAGCTGTGTTCAAAAAATAAGGGAAAATTTTCAAATTTCGTGAGCTATGTACATTCGACGTCCGATTATAAATTTTTTTATGTTGGCACACACGTCTCGAAGATATGTTGACGATTTTATCCCTATATCATGTTCAGTTTATTTGTGAGAGGCAAAAATAAGTCAACTCTTTTGATTGTCGGCGATTTTCTGCTATCAAAAACAAAAATGGATCAAAAAAGTTGCATTAAGTTTTGTGTAAAATATGGAATTAACTGCTCAAAAACACCTGAAATGTGGCATACGGTGAGAGTCTGTCTCTGCGTCAAACAAATGTTTACAAGTGGTACAAACTTTTCATAGAAGGTCGAGAAGATGTGAATGACGACGCTCGCTCTGGACGCCCCAGCACATCAACAACCGATGAAAATGTTGAGAAAGTGAAGAAAATTGTTATGGAGAATGGTCGAATCACAATTAGAGAAGTTGCTGAGGATGTCGGCATACCGGCTGACTCATGTCATGCAATCTTTTCGGACATTTTGGGCATGAATCGTGTGGCAGCGAAGTTCGTTCCAAAATTGCTGAATTTTGACCAAAAACAACGTCGCATAGCATCGCTCAGAAATTGTTGAATGACGTCAACGATGATCCAGATTTTCTTAAAAGGATCATAACAGGTGACGAATCAGGGATATACGAGTATGGTTATGACACCAAAGCCCAATCGTCCCGATGGAAGAGTCCAGGAGAGTCAAGACCAAAAAAAAAAAGCACGCCAAATTCGACCAAATGTTAAGGTTTTGCTCACAGTTTTCTTCGATTATCATGGCGTAGTGCATTTTCTTAGTCTTAGGAGTTCTTACCACAAGTTCGTAAAGAGTATTACCTCGAAGTTATGCGCCATTTGCGTGAAGCAATATGAAAAA
Organism: Philornis downsi; assembly: GCA_019455685.1. Taxonomy (NCBI): domain Eukaryota; kingdom Metazoa; phylum Arthropoda; class Insecta; order Diptera; family Muscidae; genus Philornis; species Philornis downsi. Next base: position 83,252 of record JAHXMU010000662.1, read on the forward strand.
AGCGCCCGAAATTGTGGAAAAAAATTCATGGCTTTTGCATCATTATAATGCACCTGCTCACTTATCTTTGGTTGTGAGAGATATCATGCCGCAACCACAGTATTTACTAGATTTGGCCTCCTGTGGCTTTTTCCTGTTCCCAAGATTAAAGAGAGCCATGAAAGGTCAACGTTTTGCGACGATTGAGGAGATAAAAACCGAATCGCTGAGAGAAGTCAAGGACATACCAAAAAGTGCATATCAGAACTGCTTCGAGGATTTGAAAAAACGCTGGTACAAGAGGGGTACTACTTTGAAGGAGATAAAACAGAAATTGATGAATAAATAAACAGTTTTTGAGAAAAATGAAAATTCCTTTTATTTTTTGAATCCTTTTACCATGATAGATATTTTCCAGCAATATTTAATAGCTTTTATAGTTTGACCATTACGGTGTTAGTCTTGGCAGCTCGCACGGAATCATTAAAACTCTGCTACTCAATATTTAACAGTCGTAAACGAAGGAGTAGACTCCCCCGGAGTAGAATCTGGTTCGGCTTTAATATTAATTGAACTGGAACCTTTCAAATGGAAATATTGAATTACCTAACGGTGACCAATCTTTTCCATGTTTACAAATTCAGTGAGATCGTTTACTTTTGATGTTTCAAATAAAAATACTGAACAAATTGTGACCTTGAAACTTAAAACATGTGTCTTATAATGTTGCCACTTTTGAACAAAATATTTTGAAATTACTGGCAACATCTGTACGTCAGGTTGGATAGTTTTGGGACCACCTACGTATCAATATAAATTTTAAAATTGTTAAAAACAAAATAAGACATAAACGGCATAAGCGGTAATCTTAAGGGAAATATTTCTGTTCTAAAACTAGTTTTTAGGATTATCGCGTCACAGGTGTAAACTTCAGCTTATGCATTTAATGCCAATATATTTGAAACCCAATCCCAAATGTATATGTACCCACCTTTAAAAGTCCCAATTTCCCGAAATCTTTCCGGGAAATGGGCAAAAATGTTTGAATTTTCGTGTGCCCCGAGAATTTTCAAAAAATTCAAATAAGAAATATTCTGCGATTTTTAATACCGAATTCCACAGAAAAGTTGTGGAAGAGAAGTAAAATATTATTATACAGTGCAAATGAGAACTAAAAAGACTACTATTCTTTAAAAATTTAAGAACAAATTCTTATAAATGAAATGTATGAAATGTTTTTCTTATCTGTCTAATAGCCAATTTAATGCACATATACAGGGTTGGCCATATTCGACGCACCCATGTTTTTTAAAAAAAAATCAAAGAAAAAAATAAAAATTTTGGCGGTTGGCAATCTTATTAATTTAATTTGTTCCAAGTAGATTTGTTTACATCAATTTTTGAATATGATATCTCTCAAATGGCCGCCTCTGGCGTTGATGGCGTATTGTGCCCTTTTTGCAGCATTTTCCATCGTTTTCGCCAACATTTCGGCCGGAATAGCGGCTATTTCTTCACGAATGTTGTCCTTGAGCTCTTCTACGGTCCTTGGCTTGTTAACGTAAACCTTTGACTTCAAATGTCCCCACAAGAAGAAGTCAGCGGGCGTCAAATCGGGCGAACGCGGTGGCCAGTCCAAATCACCACTTTTCGACATCAAACGGCCCGGAAACAAATTCTTCAGAAAATCGATTATTATGCGACTTGTGTGCGGTGGAGCGCCGTCTTGTTGAAACCAGAACTGCCTCATACGCTTTCGACGAATAATTGGCATCACAAGATTGGTCATCATGTCGCGATAACGCTCCTGGTTGATGGTAACAGCATGGCCATTTTCGTTTTGGAAGAAAAACGGCCCAATGACCGTTTTCGCACTAACGCCGCACCAAACTGTGACTTTTTCGTCATGAAGAGGCAATTCTTGAATCTCCTGAGGATTTTCAGTGGCGTAAATACGGCAATTTTGCTTATTTACGGTCCCATTCAATGTGAAATGGGCTTCATCGGACATGATCATTTTGTTCCAAAATTGCTCGTCATCATCGGCCATTTCGGTGACTCGTTGGGCCCATTCCAATCGACGAGGCTTGTCGGCAGGCAACAATCTTTGCGTCAATTGAATTTTGTACGGGAACAAATGCAAATCAACGCGAATAATCCGTTGTAAAGTGGACCGAGCCATGCCCAACTGCTGAGAACGGCGTTTTTGGAATGTTCTTGGGGACCTCTCAACACTGGCTCGTACGGCAGCGACATTCTCGGCCGATCGCCTTGGTCGATTTTTATTTGGCCTCTTCGGATTAGAAAGAGCCTCACCAGTCGAAAATTTTTCGTATAAACGCTTAATGGTGTTCTTAGAAGGCGCACTTCTCACATTTTTTAATATTTTAAAAGCACGTTGAGTTTTCACAATTGACTTCTTCTGTTGAATGTAAATTTCAACTATTTCAGAGCGCTCGCGTGGCGTGTGTTGTTCCATGGTAAAAATCTGCTTGGACTGACGCTTCAAACGCGGTATGTCATTAAGCGATCTGACATCTCTGTCAAAAGTTATGGCGTTTCCAGATGGGTCCGTCGAATATGGGCAACCCTGTAGAATATTGAAGTTTCTAAGCATAAGGTAATATTAACTAACCATTTGGAGTTAGAAATTATTAATTTAAAATGTATAAAAAATAAATTTTTTAAATATATTTGTAAATGCTAAAGATATAATTTAATCAGAGATTTTCACCGAAACGAAATTAAATTCGAAAAAAAGTTATTAAACTGTTTATGAAATTTGTTGCCTAGATTTTTAAGCTTTTTAAGACCTCTCAATCAGAAGTAGTTTTACACGAAAAAATGTCTACCCAATCAATACCTGAAAATAAAGAAATTAACGCCTCAAAATTACAACATTTAAAGTTAAAATTAAATCAGTTACATTAAATTTCAATACAATTTTGATTCGGTTGTCGAAATAAGAATAAAAATATTGTATTTTTTTGATTTAGATTCCAAAGACTGAAATAAATATCTGGAAACGTGGAAAGTCATGAAAAATGTTTATATTATCAGAGAGAATTTAATTTCTTAAATAAATTTTTATAAAATCAATTTATATTGCAAAAACAGAATGAAATTAAAAATAATCCTAAATTGTTCTGGCATTTTGTTAATTCGAAAAGGAGTGTTTCAGAAATTCCCTCAAACATGATATTAGACGATGTTGTATCAAGGTAATGCAGTGATTCTGTTAACTTGTTTGATAATTTTTTTAAATCAAATTTTGTACCTTCATCAGCTCATATATATATAGGTATATACTCAAATTTGTTTGGCATGCTAGACATTGGTATCGTAAAACTCACGACGGAATCATGTACTCAAAAATAAGCTTTAAATCGGAATCTGACGGTATTTGTGTTTATCAATAAAAGAAATGTGCCTCGTCGCTAACCTCTGCTCTTAAATATATATTTAATTTTTCATTAAAGGAAGGCAACTTTATTGATAAATGGAAGTCGGCGTCCATAACAACAAGATGGTAAGAAGAATGATGTTACGTGTTACAGACTGATTTCCAAACTAAAAAATGTTTTGAAAACTGTTGAGCACATAATTCACAAAAAGTTATCTTTTCTTACAAAATCGATTATATCACCAACTCAGCATGGATTTTACCCAGGTAGACCTACCACAACAAATTTAACCATTTTCACAGAATATTGTATTTCATCATTTGAACTTGGACATCAAGTTGAAACATTTTACACCGATTTCGCCAAAGCATTTAATAAAGTATCTCATAGTATACTTTGTGCTAGGTTGCAATGTATGGTGTTTGCGGAAATATATGTACATATTCCTCCAACTTTTATTTTATTTTCTAAGAACGAATTTTTTCTTTCATTCCTTGATGTTAAAGTGGTTAAAATCGTATTTATCAAATAGAATATGTAAAGTCGTTATTAGTGGTTATGAACCTCTTCCATATTTCCAAACATCTGGCATGCCACAGGGTAGTATTTTGGGACCTTTATTGTTTGATTTATTTATAAATGATATTTCTAACTGTTTTAAAAAACTAAATTTTCTTTTACATGCAGATGACTTAAAAATATATCACAAAATTTCTAATATTTCTGAGGCTCTAGATCTTCATATAAACTTCTTGAATAGTGTTCCCTAAACAAACTTTCATTAAATCTATCAAAATCCAATTCAACTGGTTTTCAAAATTTGTGATTACATGTTCCTCACTGCTGCTGTCAATTCGGAGCGTTATGACCTTATGATAACCAACTTCTTTTGGCCTACAATTTACGATTATGAACTGAACGATGTGCGAGTTCAACAAGACGGTGCCATAAGCCACACAGCACGACCGATTTTGGCTTTACCGTGTAAGAAGTTTCCAGAAAGCGTAATTTCAATGCGATTTGACGCCGTTAGACATTTTTTTGGGGGGTGGCTAATTCCCAAACGTTAGAGCATTTGAAAATCAATATTCGTCAAGTTATTACCGAAGTTCTGCCAGATATGTGAAAATTTGGCCAAAAACTACCTCAAAAGCATCCGATGCTGCAACCAATCCAGAGGCGGTTATTCAAATGTATTTCGAGTATAATGTCAAGGTTCAAGCATTATAAAATTTTTATCGAAATCATGGTTTTATTTGACTTTACTTTTGAAACCGAAAAATGGATGACCTGTTACTTATCATATTGTAATAGATATAATAATAAGAATAGCTATAAAAACACACTAGTGTAGTCATTTTCGCGAAAACTACATGAATAAACTAATGTCATTCACATTAAAGATAACAACTATAATTTGTTACTTCAGTCTTTTCAGTTTTCTAAGAATGAATTACAGAAAGCAGTTTGGACGATATTAGTATTATTGTAAAGAGATGAATGAGCAGTTAGTTTCTGCTTAATATTTTAAAGGCAAGGCATGAAACAGAAAATATACGCAAACTACAGGGTGGCGCACGAATCGTGCTACTGTCAACTGTCAATGGAAGAAGTAGTGAGTTTTTTTTTACACAGACCTGCGTCCAAGACGCAACAAGATGGAGCAACTATACATATAGCCTGCTCAGTTATGGCAGAGCTCCAACGAAAATTCCCAAACAAATTAATATCCAGAAACTCCACTTTCCACTGGCCCCCAAGGTCACCTGATCTGATTGCACCAGAATTTTCTTCATGAGGTTACGTCAAGCAAGAGCTGCACAAAATAAAATCAAGGAATTCGACTGAATTGAAGCAGCCCATTAAAAAAATAATTGAGGCGATCCCAACTTCAACCCTTCAGGGTTCCTTCAATGAATAATTTTCTGATCAG
>JAHXMU010000662.1:88967-101157 GCA_019455685.1 Philornis downsi
TTTTTTTTTAATTGAATATTTAAACCGCCAACACCCTTATGGCCCACCCTGTACATTGATTTAAAAAAGTCATTTAAATTTCTTACTGTAGCGCAATTGTTGATAAATAATAAATGCAATCCCCTTAATAATGGGGTTGACAACTCTGGCCAACGAATCAAATCAAGTACATGGCTGCAAAAGATTAAAATTCTCTGTGTATGTTATCGTCCAAAATGTTTACTAATTTATGGAGTGCCCCTCATATATTGTTTTTTATGTGTGTTCGTGTATTCCATATATCGCACGCATAAATTTGATATGCAATAATATTGTTGATTTTGTCATTTCTAAATTTGTCCTTGTTATTAGTTTATTACACCACATCCCGGCAGAAGTTATTAAACTTATAAATTATATTAGTCGAAACAACATTAATCATGAATTATGAACTGGAAACCGAATTAATTCTTGTTTGCATAGAACGACAAATATTAAAATATATATAAATTAAAATAATAAATCTTATGAATTGCGTAATACCCGAGCATTAACCAGTAACATACAAGATAGGCATGGGAGTGGTTCTTACATTTAGTGAGTTTCGATCTTCCAGCTTTTTCTTTTGGCATCCGCTTTTATTTTTTGAAAAATACCTACATCAAACAATGGGAAAATTTTTTGTCGCTAAGACTTAAAAGGAAGGAGCTGGTGCAAAAATCAGCGGGCGCCATAAATTTCTGCCGGACCGAAACTTATAGACCCACAAACAGATCTGTCGTCAAAAGCAAAAACGACTTAAATGGAATTAAGGTAAACATTAGTTTATTATATATTATATTATATTATTATATATATTATTATTATTATATTATATATTATTATTATATATTATTATTATTATATTATTATTATATTATATATTATATATTTATTTATTTATAATTATTAGTTTATTTATTATTATTATTATTGTCGTCCTTATTTAGATATATATTTACCCTTAATCTCCAGTTGAAAATTCAGTGTGTTCAGTGTTCACAAGTTAAAGCAATTTTTCTAAAGAGCCATTTTTCTAAAATTTCGCAATGTCTACAAATATTGTTATAAGAGAGGATATGTTGCTATTACCATTTATGGCTTCAAGACGCGTATTGTCGTTTAAATGCGATTTGAAAATTATTTATGTTTCGAAAATTACAATAAATTTCCATAATAGTGATTCTTAGAAAAACTCTTTATACCTCAAAACAATAATTTGATGTTTAAGTCTAAGCGCAGAAATTTTTTTACAGAGGAGTGGACGATGCACCCGAAGGAATGATATTATTTGATACTAGCAAAATATAACATCCAGAAGGAAGCGTTTAAAATATAAAATAACTTTTGAACAAAAGTATTTCAGGACTTTTTAAGTCGATTGAGTGATATCCGCTAATCAGATCGAGTGACTGTCTACCTAGTAGGCAAAATGGTTATGTTAAAACTTCAGGAAACATTACAAAATTCAGTTCAGCCGAATACTGGTTGTCGCACCAATTGTGCTACAATATGAAATACAAAAAACTCTTTTTTCAATCCATGTATTTCATTTATTTTCTTTTTATTGTACAGAAAATTCAATTCTATTTTATATAGCTAATTGATTTTCAAGATGATAGACCGTAAATGACCACCATGCTCATTCATTCATATGTGACACCTGATCACAAAATTGTTCATTGCGGCCTGAAGGGCTAAAATCGGCATCGTCCCTATTATTGTTTTAATGCACTGCTTCAATTCAGTCAAATTTCTTGGTTTCGTTTTGTACATCTCTTGTTTGACTTAAGGTCATAAAAAAAAGTCAGGCGCATCCAGGTCATGCGACCCTGGGAACCAGCGAAAAGAGTTTTTGGATATTAATTTGTTTGGGAAACGTCATTGGAGCTCCGCCATAACCGGTCTGGCTATGTGTGCAGTTGCTCCATCCAAATGGACCCAAATGCTACTGAAATGGATACGTCTTCGGCACAGTTCTGGGCAAAAAATCTCTTCAACCATCTTTAAATGTCGGTCCCAATTAAGAGTTGACAGTTAAGGATAGCATGATTCATGCGCCACCCTGTAGTTTGTCAGATCATAACCAGGGATTATAAATGAGCTATATCGATGGATCACTTCCGGTACCTTTGATATAAATTATTTGGATCATCTGAAACACCGCGTATTGTCCTAGTCCAATATCTTTCACACAGTTATCCAAAATTCAATTAAATTAAATTTGATATGCATTTTGCATTTAATAAACTTAATTCTGAAAATAAAAATTGTTGGGATATCCAAATACATTATAGTAGTATATGTATATAAATAGGCCAATTAGTTGAAATTTAATTACACCAGAAAATTTTTAGTAAATATGGAAAAATTGGCCGGATTACCACTTCATTTCTATTACCTGTAATACAATATAAATGACCAAATTTGACCCTTTTCTCCGCTGTCCTAAGTTCAGTATAATTTTGCAACCATCAGGCATTTAGTAAATTTAGTTATGCAAATGAAGATCGTCTGAACTTAGGGTAAATCCCCTACAACTTAGCCGGTATGGCCTTGACCAATTATTCTCCATAATTCCTGATCGACCTGACGTGTAGATGGTGCCAGTAGCTTGGTGAAAGAGTGGAGTTTTGGTCATTTCAGTGAATTTGTAAACATGGAAAAAATTGGTCACCGTTATGTAACTCAATATTTCCATTTGAAGGGTCCCAGTCCAAACAATATTAAAACCGATGTAGATTCTACTCTGGGGGAGTCTGCTTCTTCGTTTACGGATGTAAAATATAGGATGAAGGTAAATATTGGTAGAGTACGATGTGCCAAAGCGAACATCGTAGTGGTCAACCATTTGAGATATCCACACCAGACCCGGTTAAGAAAATCCACAAAATGATATTGGATTATCGTCGACTGAAGGTGCGTGAGCTAGCTGAAATGATAGGCAATTCAAAAAGTTCTATACATCGTATGAAGATGAGAAAGCTGCGCGCAAGATGGGTGCCGCGCTTGCTTTCAATAGAGTAAAAACATCGTCATGAAGATGTTTCAGCAGAATGTTTGGCGATGTTTCACCACAATAAAGCCGAATTTTTATGTTGAAAAAGAAAGTGTTGTTTCATCAAGGCAGTGCTTCAGTTCACACATCCACTATTGCGATGGCTCAAATTAATGAATTAAAGTTCTAATCTTATTCACCAGATTTAACTACCTCGGATTATCTTCCACTTCCAAACTTGAAACAATGACTCGTTGGTAAAAGATTTGCTAACAATGAAAAGGTGCAGTCTGCGTAAACAGGGTATAGAAGCTACTGAATACTTCTGGAAAAAGTGTATCGAGCTAAAAGGATATTATGTGAAAGACAAAGACAAATTGTACCAACTTCTTTACATCTTCTTTGCAAGGTCTGCTAGTTCTGGGATCGCCCTCGTATGTAGCATATCGGGCTTTAAAATGGATGCATAAAAACCTTTTAACCCACGTGATGTGTTGTTTTAATGGAACTTAATTCCTCTCCTAGTACAGGTTCGAATTAAGAGTTTGGCCACAGGCTCCAAAACTCCTTTCTGGATTGGCCACCGTTTGCGACGCCTCACCGCTATTTTACCACGACCGTTTTCAGTTCACGCTGTCGTAGATCACGCATTTTTCAGCACCAATCACTATTCGCTTCAGAAATGGGTTAATTCTGTTGCGATTCAGGAGTGATTCGCTTATTTTATGGACAATTTGGATAATTGGTGCATCTTCGACATCAGGTATTGTGGGAAAGTAATTGACAAAACCGAAATGGAAGAAACCGGTTTTTACACTATCAAGAAAAGTTGTAAAATATGACTTATTTTCTCTTTGCATGTGTTCATCTTTGATGCCCGCTAAAACAGTACTGAATTCAGCAATCACAAAAAAAGTCCGAGCAGTTTTCTGAATATGATATCTTATCTTTCTAAAGCCGTCTAGCGTAATCCGGTCGCATTTATGTAACGCGAAGTACAGGTAACTAAAGCCATCTATAGGAAAAATAATTCCTATTCTTCTTAATTTATGTTTATTATGCCTTACAGATACATATACAGAGCATAAGCTTGTACGGTAAGAACCGTGTTTTTTACGGCTCTTCTTCTGACACTCTGTAACCAAAAAGACATATGTAAGTCAGGTCACTTGAATGAAACTTTTGTATTGATTCCTCAATTAAATGTGATAGTTGATAGTTAATACATATCATAAAGGGCGATTACAGCTCATACATATTTTAAGAGACTGCCGAAATCGGTATTTTTCAAAATTCTGGAGTCGAATTCATGTGTTTTATAAAAATGCTAGTTTTAGACTTGAAGAAGCCCTTGTCGTAATTAGTTCAATATGGAGCATCCGACTTCAGCGACTTCTGAGTAGAGCAGAAACAAATATTAATGCTAATATAAAATCAAATAGTGTAAATGCCAAGAATAATAGCCGAAAACGATACACAAACAAAACTCTAGTGAAGACAGCTGATTTTTTCTACCAGGGAATAGAGCAAAGCACATTCTCTTTGAGACCAAAATAAACCTGTTTTGAGCCGCTTACGTCAATGACTTCAATTACGTTTCCAAAATGCAAAAAAAAAAAAGTGATAATACATTTTTTTCTTCAAATTTATATATTTTTTCTTTACACTCTTTATTATACACGAAATTTCACCCGTTTTCTAATCTTTACTCCCTCTATTTAATTTTAGCATTCCAAATCGAATTTATTTTTAGGTACGAGAAGGCTCACCCTTCCATTTACAACAATTCCTTCACGGTGATCAGCAATTAAACAAAACGCACACTTTGTTTGTTTTTCCACAAATTACCGCAGCTCCCTCTATTGTTGTTTAATGTCTTCCAAATTGTTTGATGATGGAGAAAAGTGAGCAAATGCAAAACACACAAAGGAAATACACAAAAGTAACAAATACAAATACCCGCTCAAACGAGACAAATGGGAGAAAAATTACAATCTCATCGTCATCATCGCCGTCATCGTCATTGTAGTCATCATTACAAACATGTGTGGCAACACATGGTTATGGCTGCTGTTGCTTCTGTGCTGGTGATACCACACCAGCACCAGCACCACCACCACCACTGCTCCTATGGGCAAGTTCCACGTTTGTTTAGAGGCTATAAAGCACTCAATCGGAAAAATAAGCGCGAGGCGCCAGAATCAACCACTCTGCTCTGCTACGGGGCAAAAGTATTCTTTTGTGATCTTTATTTAAAAATTCGAAAAGATTCCCCAAATGTGGTAATGGAGGAGGCCGACTGTAAGTTAGGGAGGTAATTATACTTTTATGGATTTTTCACTATTTTTAAATTGTTTTGGTTCTCGCTTTTAAATGATGATTGGTAATTATCATTCGTAAATGGCTGTCTGTAATTTGTGAGGAGAGCTGACTCTTGTGGTTAATTGTTTATTAAATAATGGAATGACGAGAAATGAAGATATCAATTAATGAAGATATTAACCGGTATACAAATTTCAGTTAGGTGATTAGACTTACATAGATATAGGATACCTCTTCAATAAATCATAGCAAGAAATGGTCCGAATAAGGGATATATTAGGAAATTAGTATGAGAGGTACCAAAATGGGACAGATTATTCGCTCGAATTTTTCTACATTTTACCAGCCATTGCAATTAAGTGTTACTGACAAACATTTAAATTACTGGGATCAGCGCATTAGGGACTGCATCAGGAAAATAAAATTTCAAATCAGAGAGATACCCGAATGGTCATGGTATTGCAGTCCATTTTTATTGTCGGAACTAAGTTTATAGAACGCATGACAAATTCTATGCAACTGTTTGGAAAATATGAAGCTAAGAATTTACGGGTTGAATCGGTCATTTGTATTTCAGTACGAGAAGAGGCGTGGTTAGTTGGTAAATTTTTCGCAAATAATGCTCGTCATTATAAAGCAATACAGTAAGCAAAAATTCCGATTGGTATAGTCCAGTGGGAAAAATTATACTTCGAAAAGTCATCGACTGGATGTACTGCAATGCAGTCCATTTTCATTCTTATGCGCTACCTTAAAATGTATTTAGCGTGGACAAATTTGTCTGAATTTACAGAATATATGAACATTAGAATATATCATTTAAATCGATCATTTGTATGGGACATACCACGATATAAGATATGGGAGATATGCGATGATGACAATGTAATAATTCTCAAATTTTATTAATAATTACAGAACAAAATAGTGGATAAAATTTTAAGTTTCTGCACCATACGCGTTAGAAGTTACATATAAAATTGAATTTCGAAAAGTTGGTCACTTTGCACAGGGGGTAACAGAGGGTGCTTGACAATTCAGTCCATGTTCATTCTCATTTCATTAGGTAACTCTTAACTCATACCAAATTTGATAAAATTTAGTACAACCAGATAGAAGATATTTATCTAAGAATATATAGATTAAATCAGTCACTTATATAGGAAGTACCAGATGGGGTATAGTTAACTCATATTTCAAATATTACCAAATACCAAAATTAAAAAGCAAAATTTAAAGGCACAATTTTTTAAACGATTATCAGGCTGTGGCACTGAGGAAGCAGCTATAAATGTAATAAATGATATATGTATGTACAGGGTTAGATGATGATTATAAGGGAGTAATTAGAGTGTTTTATGATTTTACGAAACCGTTCGATATAATTAATCACAATTTGTTGGAGAAACTACAATTCTATGGAATTTCTAAACAAGGCATATCTCTTTTAGGCAGCTACCTTCGGAACCGGAAACAATTTGTGTGCTTCAATGATTGTAAAAGTTCATTACAAGGTGGTCAATATTGTGTACCACAAGGTAGTGTATTTGGACCCTTGTTATTTAAAATACATCTCAATGCTATAGGAAGCCTTGGATTGACGAGAAAACTCTTTATGTACGTAGATGACTTATGTCTTATATGCCCTTACCAGCACGATACAGTTGCCAGACCGTATATTGAACGCGACGCGTCCTTAATATATCTGTGGTCACAACCCGTAACAGCCTAACTCGAGTTAGGACACAATTGAGTTATTAGCACCATCGTATTCAGCGTATCTAAATTTATTTGCTCTAAATTTTTCATGTTTGTATCTCTTCTAGGAAGGCAATTAATCCTAAAAAATCCTAATAGCTTAAGTTATTTTTCTAAATGACTGTTTTGGCATAACTGCCTAAGTCAATTTAGGATTACAACAAATATAAACATTATTTTTTCATCATTGCCTAAATCAACTTAAGTCGTTAAGTCTTTAAACTTTATGAATTCTTATATAGGAATAACAACCTAACTCAACATGAGAGATCGAATCTGAAATATTTTGACATAGAATAATAATTTATGTCAATTTAGGCGCACTTAAAGTTTTTTATTTAATCTGGAATAATAGCCTAACTCAACTTGAACTTTTTGACTTTCTTTCGTTCAACAATTCATAAGAGCCTAAGTGTCTTTTTCGATAATATCTTTTGACTGCGAGAATAAACAACTATTTTTTGTTAATAACTAAGTAAAGAAATTCGTTTCCTTGGAATCTGTAGCAAAGTTTTCCAAAAAACACCTTCTCCTGATTTTCAGTGAAGATTCAAAACTTTAAACTCCTGTACTGAAAATATTGAAAAACAGACTTAGGCTGTTGTGGGTTGTGACCACAGATATATGAATTTGTTTAAATAAACAAACTAGTTCTAAATGCAACAAAAACAAAGTTGATACTACTATATATATTGATGGTAACATTATCCAAGAAGTCGATTGTGTCCAGCATTTATTGATTGATTGATTGATCTTGTGCTCGTCTGTCTGTGTTCTAATAGGATTCTTATCGAAATCTTCAAAGACGAGTTCGTCGGTGGTACACGATGCAATTCAGTTTTAATATTACATGTTTCAATATTACAATATTACATTCTGGCAACAACTAATACAAATAATATACAGGGTGGCGCAACAGAACGTGCATATTTAAAAAATAGGTTAAAAAATAAATACAAAAGGTTTGGTTAAAATAAATCTAAAGCATTGTAGAGTAATAAACGGAGTTTATTTTTTAAAAATAACATCATATAAATGGTGACCCTCCCTACGATGGCACTCCTCTAACCGCAAACGAAAATTATTGTAAACTTTCTTCAGTAATACTGGTGTAATGGCTGCCATTTCACCACGGATATTCTCCTTGAGCTGAACGATGTTTCTTTGGTTATTACTGTAGACTTTGTGTTTGAGGTATCCCCACAAAAAAAAAGTCAAGAAGCGTCAAGTCTGGACTACGTGGGGGCCATGGGATATCACCTCTTTTGGAAATCAGTCTCCCAGGGAACATCTGCTTCACCACCGCCATGGAGTCATTTGATGTGTCACAGGTAGCTCCATCTTGTTGGAACCAAGTTCTGGAATTCACTATTCTTGAACTCTCAATTTCTGGAGCCAAAAATCTGTCCAACACCTCAACATAGCGTTCCGTATTAACTGTGACGTTTTGGCCCCGCGCATTTTCGGAGAAAAAAGGACCAATTATTCCTCTGCCAGAGATTGCTGCTCATACTGTCACTTTAGGACTATGCAATGGTTTCTGGTGTTTGATTTTGGAATTTTCACTGTTCCAGTAATGACAATTTTGACGGTTTACGAATCCATTCATAAGGAAATGAGCCTCGTCAGAGAAAAGGATATTGTCAAAATTGGAAAATCGATTAAGCATTTCATTAGCAAATGCCAGCCTTGCTATGAAGTCAGACTCTTTCAATTCTTGTTTTAATTGCAGCTTATATGGATGCAGTTTAAGATCCAATGTTAAAATTCGTTGCAAACTTCGTCGCGATAATTGTAAGACAGACGATCTCTTGCGAGTCGACATTAGTGGATTTCCTCGTACTGACTACATAACTCTCTCAACATTGTCTTCGGTCTTAGATGTTCTTGGGCGACCATTTGCTTGTGGTTTAAATGTTGAACCGGTCTCTTCAAAACGCTTTACCCATATTTTAATTAAGTTAGCACTCGGAGCTTCACCAATTCGCCGTAGTCCATATTCGGCACAATATAGTCGCCTAGTAGCAATATATGAACGAGATTTGTCGTAAAATGAGCGCACGCAAAATGCGCGACGCTTCCCGTCGAAGTGATTCATAGCGTCTAAAACTCCATGAGCCCGCCAACCCAACGATGTCGGCGCCCCCCCGACCGCGCCTTTTCTACCTCGCAAAAAAAGATGATGCAACATACGTGTTCTATTGCGCCACCCTGTATAATATGTACGAGTATTTCGGGTTTATCCTCGAAAATAAATATAAACGTGTATCTACGTATATATATCTTGCATATGCCTTGAATATAATTGGAATTAAACTTTTCACAGGTTGTTCCTAGGCCATCTGGTACAGTTCCCAAATAGATTTGGTTAAATCCCTCAACTTGTAAGAAGCTAACCGAAGGGGAGTTTCGACAGAGCCCCAAAACAAACATACGAGTATATGTGGCAAAATATTGGGCATTGCAAAGTTTTGGAAATTTACAAGATTTATTCTGTCTACCAGTCTGAAAGAAGAAAAACAAACCGATTAATCCACTTAAAAAGTCATTTAATACACTACGTCAAATGATACTTGGTATCTTGAACAGGTATTTTAGTTTTTGTGTAGTGACATATTGCCATTCCATCTACGTCTATTAAATGACGCTCCATTAAATTTTTTTTGTAGATCACAAACTTCGTTTTAAAGAGATATTGTCGTTGGTTTTTTAATAGTTAATTTTGGTAATTGACGACAATCATATTATTTCAGTATATGAATGTAACCGTAAGACAGACACATATAAAAACTGCAGTTTTTTCCTCGCTTTTCTTTTGCTGCTCCTCCAAAAAAGGAATTTTAAATTGCCACAGACCACTCCTTTGCCATGTTCTCGCCCCAGGGACACTTACAACGTGACACATTTGGCTCATTGAGTCGTCCTCCTCCTCTTTATCATTCAGTTGCCTAGTCGAACCTTTAAGTAATGAAATTACTCATTTAAATGTCTGTTGTCATTTCCCCACTGGGAAGTAAATGGGAGTTTAATGTCACAGCTGCATTGAATACTGCAACGTTTGTTTGCAAGTTTTAATTAAAGATTACATTGACTTATCCGACCGCAGAGCTTTCATGAATCCTTTGCGAGTTTCGACTGTAATTCAACCGTCTCGCAAAAGCCTTTGCAACAACATACAAGAGATTACATGGTCTTGCCACTCAAACAAAAAAAAAAAAAAAAAAAAAAAACAACAAATTGGGGCCGAAAATAAAAGCCATCATTAATAGACAATGCAAATACAATCAGGGACATGATGTCGATTTAATACCAACGAGTGTTCTCGTCCTACGTTTGCAACTCGATTTTGTGTGCCCCTAAGCTGGTGATTGTTATCCTGTCAATTGGGACTGTGAGGAACAACACAACGCAAGCTACTACCACCCATTACTTGGTATGCGATTCAAGTCATGTACATAATTATCCAGAGGGCATTCATCTTATTCTGGGAGCACTCACACAACACTGCAATGGTGGAAACGGCTTACACTCTGACTAAACTAAGCCGAGTGAGAATTGCAAAAGGATACCAGAGGAAAACACAGCACTGCAAATGAACTTCCGTTTCGGATCCTGAAAGAATTCATAGACATCCGAATGAAGAAGTATGCGGCTCTACAGTCACATGTACTGCACACAAACCGGATGTATTGTAACATCCGACATAATATTATTATGCCGTTTGTTGTTATATTGAATTAAATATTATGTTGCGAGAGTGAATGCAGGCTACGCTCGATATATGTAGTTGAGATACGAGGCCTTTGGACTTTAAACAAAAATGTGTCTGGACAGATAAATTGAAGTAAAAGATTATTAATTCTTTATGTAAGAGAATAAAATACAAATGACAAAATGTATTGAATAAAAGCTGCACATAGAAATAAGTGTTATCACTTTATTTGTATTGCTCCTCTAATATCAGTCACTAAAAAAGGCTAAAAAGTAAGTCTCTGGTGAGGATTTTTTAGACAACAACTTCTGTACCGCCCACAGACTTCATAGACCGAATACTTTTCCTACTGAAGCACTTTTATCTATTGGCGCGATATTATTCAACAAATGTAATTCCAGCATTTTAACATGCTGAAATTGATCATTCAAATCTCTTAAACTTGCTAAAAAGAGAAAAACTCAATACAGGAAATGCATTTTAGAAGGCTTTCATTACAATCTAATTTAAATGCAACACATTCCACACTCGCCACATCGGGATAGCACGACATAAGACTTCCAAATGAAATGAATCCCGCATTCAAAATAAAAAAAAAGTCAAAAAGTAAGGCTTTGTGTTTGTTTTTAAATATCGGTATGTTTTAATATAAGGTAAATCAGAGAGCAGTTTGTGCGACTACCAACCAACAAGTTGAAATTCATTTGATATCATGGTAAATTCTAAAACAAACACCACATGAGGAGCTAAATTCGAATCTTGTTTCATTCCATTTTAATTTTAATTTTGGAAATTAGAGACATTTTCAAGACATTCTTCTATGTGAAATGGGAGAGCAAAACCTGGATCTTCGGCATCATCCTGTATAATTTCTAAGGGGGAAAACACAAAGCCTCTTGCCCAATAGAAGGCATTCCAAGACATGCAGTCTGACGTTGAAACATAATTCATGCGACACCTAAACCCCATTAATGTTTAGGAGTCTATATATCTATGTATACAAAATACAAAATACAAAAATATATATAAAAATGAATCGTGGTTTGTTCCTATGCTTAAAACTCCAGAACGGCTGGACCGCTTTGCATAAATTTTTGTACATGCGTCTGGGTGGTGCCCGGGATGGTTTAGATTTACAATTCGGTCCAATTGGACAAAGGGGCGTGGTACCTCCCATACAAACAAAAAATTAAAAATCAATTATTTCTGCTCCTGCTTACGGTATTTGAACAAAATTTGGTGCGTAGGTTTGGTGTACATATCTTAAGTGCTGCTGCAAATATGGGCGGGATTGGACAATGGGGAGTGGTACCTCCCATATAAACCATAAATTAGATATCCAATATTTCTGCTCCTGTTTACGGTATTTGAACAAAATTTGG
>JAHXMU010000662.1:101167-120305 GCA_019455685.1 Philornis downsi
GGTACATCGGTTTGGTGTACATATCTTAAGTGCTGCTGCAAATATGGACGGTATTAGACAATGGGGAGTGGTACCTCCTATACAAACCACAAATTAAAAAGCAATTATTTCTGCTCCTGCTAATGAAACATTTCCAATAAAAATAAAATTTGAAGGCAAAGCAACGTTTGCCGGGTCGGCTAGTCTATGTATACAAAAACAGGACTTAGCTACGAATTTTATGTTTTGTGGTACGTTTCGCTATTACGGAGATCTGTAATAACTTAAAATAGACAACAATATGGATTTTAAGGACATACGAGTACATAACATTAACAAAAAATCAATATCAATAATTGGAAATATTATGTAATTTTTAATAAATCGCTGTTTTTAAAAATTGTTATAACTTTTGAATTACGCTGAAATAATTCGGGAATGGTAACTGGGCGTAAATATGCATCAAAATGAGTACAGGACACCCTCGGGAAGGTATACTGCTTTGCTTTGCCGCCATTTTGGTAAACAATAGCCTTGACAGTTCATATTTAGCAGTCGTAAAGTAGACACGTGCCAAATTTATTACGGAAATATATTCGATAAACCAACGTGTTTTAATCGTTAAAACATTTTATCAAAATCAATCATCGATTACTGTGACAATGAGAAAGTTACGTGAAATTTTTGGGAGAAACAACGTGCCAACAAAACGCACTATTTATCGTGTAGTGAATGATTTCGAAGAAAAAGGCTCTGTAGCTGATCGGGCCAAGCATGCACCACAACGTACTGCAAGATCGGCTGAAAAAAATACTACTGCTCAAGAAAGTGTTCAAAACAATTCATCAACCTCAATTCGACGCCGTGCTCAGGAGCTTGGTCTGCAAAGAACAACTATAACCACAATTTTGCACAAGGATTTGCATTTGTATTTACATTTGTATTGACACAAGAGCTTCTTCCACAATACCATTTACGCCGCCGTACATATGCCAATAGGATGTTACAGCGCCGATTTTCATGAAAAAATCATAATGAGTGACGAGGCAGATTTTCATTTGAATGGATATGTGAATAAACAGAATAGTCGGTTCTAAGCAATGGAAAAGCCTCAAATTATTCATCAGTCGTTTTTGCATCCATTACAGTGACAGTCTGGTGTGCAATTTGGTCAGGAGGAATCTTCTTTGAAACTGAAAACGGTGTAACGGTAACTGTCAATGGGGAGCGTAATATGATTGAAAACTTTTTAACGCCACAACTGCATGCTTTGGGCTTGAATAACGTGTGGTATCAACAAGACGGTGCCACATCGCACACAGCCAGGATTACAATGGAATTTCCGCGAGACCTCTTTTCACACTTCCTTTTTGTGGGGATATCTAAAAAGCAAGGTTTATGCAAACAAGCCAGAAACGCTTGAGCAACTTAATCAAAATATTCGCAATGAAATTAATGAAATGCCACGTGAAATGTGTGAAAATGTAGTGAAAAATGTGCTCAAAAGTGCTCGCATTTGTAAGGCTAACAGAGGCGGACATTTATCTGATATTGTATACCATACATAATTGTCAACATTAAATAAAACATTTATCAATATAAGATCCCTTCTCTTTCATTTAATCAAAAATTATAAACAAACAAAGTAGTATACCTTCCCGATGGACATCCTGTAATATAATCTTGATTTTATGGGACTCTATTTAAGATGTTTTTCTTTGCGGCCACAGATATAATGACTGATAAAACCCCTGCCGTCATGCGAACTGTCTTATATACTCGTATCCTCACCAATCGTTATTTTACTTCGATGAAAATTGCGATCAATTTCGGGTCACAATAATGCTACAAAAGGGTCAACTGTAAAGAGATAATGGATAAATTTGACAAAACTGGGTCTGTTAGTGATGTAGAGACAACAACGCGCTTTCGATCAGGTCGATCATCCGAAAATGTCGCAGCTGTACATGATGATGTCGCTCAAACTTCATCCACCTCAATTCGACACCGAGCTCAGCAAATTTGTGTCTCCAAATCCACTATGCAGCGAATTTTGACGAAAGATTTGCATCTTCATGCATACAAAGTTCAATTGACTCAGGAACTGAAGCCAGCTGACCATGGACAGCGAAGGGAGTTCGTTAATTGGGTATTGGAGAGACAACATGAGAATGCTGATGTTGCCGATAAAATCATCTTCAGTGACGAAGCCCATTTCCATCTTGATGGCTTTGTCAATAGGCAGAATTGTCGCATTTGTGGTGAGGAAAATCCTCACTTGGAACACTACAACTGGCACATAAAAAGTTCCCCATGTAAATATCAAAATAACTTAATCTCCAAAATGACGATCTTAATTCGCTGGGAAAAAATATCTTTGAGATATGCAGTAATCAGTTTCAAAACAGTCGGTTGTTTTCCAATCTAAGGATATATTAATTCAGTCGATAAAAATTCCTCTAACAGCGCTGGGGGCAAAATATTTTGGAAAGGGCATTATTACGATATGTGTTTGCATTTACTTGCGCTTTATTAGGAAAAATCGGTTTTGAATATTTTTATATTTCTCACCTGATGGTTTAGAATGTCACTTGATGCGACTAAAAATGTAACATGTACCTATAGAAGAAAGTATTTAACGTACCACGTACCTTTTGACCAAATGCGTGTCATGATTTTAGAGTCGATTGAGTGATGTCTGTCTGTCTGGCTAGTTAGCTAGCTGGGTGATTTTAGAGTCGATTGAGCGATGTCTGTCTGTCTGGCTAGCTAGCTAGCTGGGTGGTTGGCTAGCTGGTAGAATAATAATCGTAAATCTTTACTGAACTTCTCAAAACTTGTCACAGCGCAATATTTGGGCATAACAAAACTGGTGACTATAAAAGAACTATACCGGTCACTCTGAATTTTGAATTTTCCGAAATTCAATTTCCTCCCCGTAATCCATAATCCCCGATATCGGCCCACTCCTTCAGGAATTTACCAAAAAAATTCACCGATTTTTCGAAACTCAATTTCCTCCAAGTAACGCTTCACACGTAAGCTGCAGTGACCTAAATCCATTCATTGTTTTATAATGTTTTAGAAAACTGGGGAAAAAATTGATCAATTAAGGACGCCCATTCTGGTACCTCCCACACAAATGATCGATTTAACCCATATATCCTTGCATGCATATTTTTATGTAGTTGTTCTAAATTTGGACAATTTTAGTTCACGTTAAGCACTTACTATTGCAGTGCCTCAGAATGGAAATGGAGTGCACTGCCATAACCATTCCTGTACCTCCCATACAAATGTACCGATTTTTTTTAATTCATGTATTTCTCCATAAATTCTAGTAAGCT
The DNA here is from genome assembly GCA_019455685.1 of Philornis downsi. Classification (NCBI taxonomy): domain Eukaryota; kingdom Metazoa; phylum Arthropoda; class Insecta; order Diptera; family Muscidae; genus Philornis; species Philornis downsi. The sequence goes on from JAHXMU010000662.1 coordinate 104,494, forward strand.
ATACTAATTTGGATTTCTGTTTATGACATTGCTTTGAAATTCTGTATAAAACTGAAAGAAAATCTGTCAAGTGATGACACCCCTTCTGGTATCTCCCATATAAAGGACCGATTTAATCAATATATTACTGCTTCCATATCTTTCTATTAGCCGTACCAAACTCAGCCAAATTTGGCACATAAATTAAGTTTGATAAACGAAAGTAGACGGCTTTGCCGTGCCCGTTCTGGTAGCTCCCATATAAATTGACTGAATTATCGAAATATAGTTTTCTGCAGTACTCCACAATTCGTTGCCGGAAGTTAATTAAATTTGTGTCGACTATATAGCATTATAATGCTGGGTAAAATATGAGTATATCGACCCAATAATCACGCCCTTTTTGGTACCTGCATTACAAATTACCTTATTAATTACTACATTCCTTGATTCGTATCTTGCATTCAATTGAACTATATCGAGTATTATTGAGAACGCATCAGGCGTTTAGTGCCGGGAATGAAAGTGGGCTGCACTGTTGCGTTCCTTATGATACCACAATTATATTTAAATTAGCTGATTTTACCAAAATCGGTCGTCCTTTTTGTGTTACAATTTTGCTTATTTTATTGTAATTTAGTTTAAAGTATTTGTATACCTTGACCCGAAGAATTGGATGATTTAATAGGAACAAAGCAATTTACCACGCCCCTTCTGACACCACTCACACTTCTGCAGTAATGCAAATGGACGTCGGGTGAAGGTGTATGAAAGTCAGTTAATCTGACTGAAATTTCTGCACTAATTCTTAAATATTTTAATTTTTCTAAAGAATAAAATTATTTCGCCTGCCGACAAGTATGTCTGAGAAATCAAGATTACATTTTGGTGGATACACACGCCCCTTGGCACTCTGATTCCGTGCCATGCGAGTGTATAACTTGAGACAATTTTACCTAGACTTTTCAAAAGACTACATTTGGCACAGACATTGCAAGTGTCTGGTAATTAAAATATTCCCTCTCTCCTTGCCCGCTTAAGTAATCACTCCCTTAAATTTTCCTTGACTACTGGGCCATCTCCAAATAGGCTTGTGCAGACGAGGGTGTCTTCATTTGCTGCATTTGTGTTGGTTATCGGTGGATTGCGTGAGTACGATTGCTTTGTATACTTAGTTCAATTATTTGTTGGCTGCCACCATGAAATTTACCTCACTTGTGAGAGGTGATGGTTATGGTGGCGATGGTGAATAACGAATGGCCCTGACAATGGGTTTTCTTCGCCTTTACCCTTCCATGTACGAGTATTATAGTCAGGGGGTGTGAGAGAGTGAGGGTGTGGGTATTGTTACCTTGTTATTCGTGTTTGCTCTTTCCTTTTGGCTCCGTTTGGGGTTGTTAATTTTTTGCAAACTTTTGTGTACACTTTTGTGTTCCGACCAACTCCTCGCTCTGCCCGCATCCTTCCCTCTCTCTGTCTCGTTGGATGTTTGCCCAGAATTGTTTTTGCTTTAAGTCATTGTACTTTGTTTTTGTGTGAGTTTCGTCCTTATTTTCGTACACATTAAATTGAAATAAAACAGAGCAAGAAAACCTCGCTCGCATCAAGGACAAAACTGGTTGTTATCGTATTTTGTAGTATTTCTTGTGGCTGTATTTACGAATGTTTGTTGCAGTTGTATGTCATGACTGTTGTTGTTATTGTTGATCTAATGAATTATTAAAATCAAATACTTAGCGAATTGGTTGCTTCGCCTTCTGCTTGTTGCTGGCCCTATTCCCTTTTGTCAGACATGGCTCATTTCATGTATAACTTTCGGACGAAACGTATTCAATTTAATAAAACTTTTTCCATTTTTTTTTATAACAAGTGAACGACGAAAAATAATGTATTAACAACACCAAAGAACAGAGGAATTGTAGGAATTTTGACACTTAGTCTTTACTGCAATGAAAAATAATTTCGAGAATTTCTCATCGTTAATGGGACATTGCGCCGTCCTTGGAAAAAATAAGAGATTAATTCATGAAACGGGACAGAAAAAAGTTTACTCGTAATGTTGTGAGAGGATTATCCATAAAGTTTTTGTGTAAGTTATAGATTATGATTCCTAATGATAGTATGAGGAACTAGAGTTTCTGGACTAATGCGCTTGCATTTACAGTGCCTAATCCTCTTACAACAAATAAGAGGAAGGGGTGCAGTTAAATAAAATTTACTACATTGTTAAGACAGGGGCAGGCGCTCGAAGTGATACAAAAGCATGCTGCTGTAGCTATAAAACAGCTAACAACAGCGCGCTCATTTTTTGATTAGCGAATTGACAAGCTATGTTGTTTACAAGTCTACGGAAGCACACCGTTTTACGTCGTAGTTAAAAAAAGTTATCGACATGGAATTCATAAGCAACAGTTTTATAGCTTTGTATTTGGCTGGGCCATCGCAACCAGCCATTCATAATGAGCTATGACGTTTACGTGAGCATCATATGTTTGTGCATCGGCCCTTTACACGCTACAATTATGCAAGCATCATCAAGAAACGCCATGAAGGTGGATATCCAAAAGCAGCAACATCACCAGAAATGGTTCGAAAGGCGAAGGTCAGAATTCAACATAACCCATGATAAGGCACAGCTCAATTTGGAGATAGATTCCAATGTGTCTGCTCGTCGCATGCAGCATATGTTAAAAAATGAACTACGAAATGCAAAAAATGGACGTTTCACATACCCACAACAGACAGTTCGTCTAGTAAGAACAGAAGTATTAAAACATTTGCTCGTTGAAGGTGTGCTTGAAAATTTGATCTTTTCTGGTGAAGAAATGTTTACAGTTCAGCAATATGTAAACAAACACTACGATCGTGTAGGGTTAAAATGCAAATCAAAAGACAGTTTAGATCAGCGGTTGTATCAGTTGTGGTTGGGGCCTCTGTAACTGTCACAGGGCCCTCATTAGTCGTTGTCATTGAACAGGGTGTAAAGGCAAATCAACAAATCTACCGTGAACAAATTTTAAACCATATTTTTTTAATAAAAAATTCAAAACTGGCAAAATTACAGCATTTTGAATTGGCAATACTTGGAGTGCCGATGACTATATAGTTGAGAATTGTCCTTCCCAGTATCCGTGCAATGCCCTTGCATATCGCCTTTAATTAAATAGAAAAGAATTGATGAAATAGAATATACGAGTAGTAAGTTTTGTATGAGGTATTAACAATTTTTGTACCTTCAGCAGGAGGAATAAAGGTATAGTGAGGCTTGGTTTAAAGTATTTTTTGACATTTGAACAGCGTCCATCTCTCTGGCTGGCAGGCCGGCTAACTGACTGGCTGGTGGATACAATAGAGATCGTGAATATCTACTAATCTTGACACAATATAATATTTTGCATTTTTGGCAAATCGATCAACCCTTTCTAGTACCCCCATGCAAAATGGTCGATTTCCCGAAATTCATTTTTGTTTTTGTCCTGTAATTTCACATTGCATTGGTTTATAATGCTGGGCAGAATTTGAAAAAATTGATCGACTAACCACGCCCATTCTGATACCTGCCATTCATATCTCATACATGATTGCACTAAATTTAATAAAATTTGGTATATGGTGAGTTCTTATCGAATTAAGGTCTTACAATGAAAATTGAGAGATTTACAGAAATTCATCTTCCTTTCACCTTTTCTTGGTGCTTCCTAATCCGCATGTTGCAGTTCTCCAGGTTATTATTAAAAGTGTTAACTTACAGTTCTCTGTAAGCACTGACCAAGTAACAACGCCTCTTTTTGGTAACTCATATGCAAATGATCGATTTGATCCATATATTCTTGACTTCTTCTTTCCAACAGTTGTACTGAATTCAGTCAAATTTGATACACATTATGCATTTGATGAGGTAATGTCTGTTATCTGTAAACAGAGGGCGTTGCCATACTCCTTTTATTGCCTCCTATCAAAATTGGTAATTTTTCAAAATTCTATCTTTTCTCTTAAGCCGTAGATTGCAATTAATAATTCGTATATTGCAGTTTCTTACATTTTTGGCAATTATATTGCATTACAACGCTGCGTAGAATATTAACCGAATAACCACGCTCTCACTGATGATTGCCATATAAATTACACAATTTTATTCACATATTCCCAGATTTATATCTTTTGTTCATCTGCACTAAACTTAGTGTAATCTAACACACAGCAGGCATTTATCAAACTTAGTACCGGTAATAAAAGTAGTAGACTATATTTTTTTTTTTTTTTTTTTTTTTTTGTATGTAAGTCAGTTGACCTGATTAAAATTTCTATACTGGTTTTATTTGGAATTACGTATGGAATATGTATATATAGAATATAACATCGTTAAAGTAAACCCCGCAGCTTTAAACGGTAACGAGAGATATAATTTCCGAAGATATGACGTTTAGATCCGACTCCTTCCCTCGACCTCTCATCAGACAACCCCCCCACAATTCTCACAGTATTTAACATTCCCTTGAACCCGGAAATCTCCTATCATTTTCCAAACAGGCATACAAATTGGTTAAGATACAAGATGTACATAAGCTCTCATCTGTGGCAAAATTTTTCTATAAAAACACCAGACGAAATTCAGTCTGCCATCAACGTCCTCACTACCACAATGACAACTGCCGCAAACATGGCAACTCCGCACAAGGTCTATGCTAAAACAAAAAATGACTCCTCATGTCATATTGAATCTCGTGTGAGTCCAAATATCATTAGCCCAATGGTCACAAATCCAATGAAAATAAGTCTATCTCTCTTAAAGAAAAATGTTCTCTCGTTGAAAAGGAATAAATCTCCTGGACACGATAAAATAACAGTGAAAATGATTTCAGAACTCCCCCACAATATCCTCAAATTAGTTTTATTTATATTTAATGCTATACTTCGAATTGTATACTTTCCTCGATCATGGAAGCTGTCTGAAATAATAATGATCCCAAAACCTGGAAAGGAACTGTAACAAATTACATCCTATCGACCCTTAAGTTTACTCTCTATTTTATCTAAACTGTTTGAAAAGATCTTTCTCCAAATGTTGTACTCCCATATTGAAGCAAACCATGTAATACCCACGCACCAGTTTGGGTTTCGCAAGGGTCATGGAACGATAGAACAAGTACACCGTATAGTAACCCAGATCAGAAAAACATTCGAAGATTGGAAATATTGCTCAGCTCTCTTTATAGACATCTCCCAAGCCTTCGCAAAATAGTCTCTTTTCTACCGGCAAATACCCACAAGCTCCTGGAGAGCTATCTGAAGAATAGATCTTTTGTAGTAAAATCGAAAGACTCTGTTTCAACTCAAAGAAAAGTTTCAACAGGAGTTCCGCAGGGCAGTATACTAGGCCCTATACTATATACCATCTACATCTCTCACATGCCTGTTCATTCCCTAATTCAAACTTCAACTTTCGCGGATGACACTGCATTCATGAGCACTAGCACTTGCCCATTAATGGCTTCTAGACAACTGCAGTCTCATATACACACATTAGAATCTTGGCTCGAAAAGTGGAAGATAAAAGTAAATGCCACTAAGAGTGTACAGGTTACATTCTCTCTTAGACAGAACAATTGCCCAGCCCTCACTATTCACGGTAGTACCATACCCGTTCATAACCATGTCAAATATTTGGGTATTCACCTTGACCGACGACTCACCTGGAAAAATCACATTGACTCAAAAATCATACAATTGAAATTAAAAATGACTCAACTCCACTGGCTTATTGGCTCCCAGTCTACTCTCAGTTTGGAAAACAAAATCACCATCTACAAAACCATATTGAAGCCAATATGGACATACGGCATCCAGTTGTGGGGAACGGCATCGGCTTCTAACATAAATAAGCTACAGAGAAGACAGTCAAGAATACTGCGCCAAATTTGTGGTGCCCCATGGTATGTTAGGAATGATAACATACACAAAGATTTAAACATTCCTAATATTTCCGAGGAAATAAAAAAATTAAGCAGGTCATATGTATCTAAGTTGTCCTCCCACTCAAACCCACTCGCTCAAAACCTTCAAAATTTTCCCGGTCATATACGGCTAAAAAGAAAGGACACGCTAGACTTGGTCCGGTTATAAACAGATCTGCTCGCCAAAAACAAGATCCGGCAATGGCAGGATACTTTAGTTTAAGATAGGATTAAGATTTGAATACATATTGTAAATTTCGAAAGAAATATCCAATAAAGAAAATGGATGAAAAAAAAGCCCTGTAGAAAAAGGCTGTTGGGGCCAAATCGCACAATATGGTTGGCCAATTCACGTCACGTCCATAAGAGATAACTATACCATCAAATCGGTCATGCAAAATGTTTATTGTGACGTTTGCTGTGTGACACGTAGCTTCGTCCTGCTGGAGCCATATGCAATCCACGTCTATACCGCTTAATTTGGATCAAAACAAATTACTTATCATTGAACTGTAACACTCGCCGCTAACGATTACGGTCCCTCTAATGTCGTTTCCGAAGAAGTATGGACCAATAATGCCGCTGGCTCCAAATCCACTCCACAGTAATTCTTTGGCGTCGCCCCATATACGATAATTTCATTCGTTTTATAATATCCATTCATCCAGAAATGCGCCTTGTTGTTGAAAGTGATTTTTAGGCCAAATTTTTGGTCTTCTACCAAACGCTGCTAAGCCGAATCACCGAACAAACGGCATTATCTCTAGCCATTAACACTGGGTTTCTCGCTCAGTTGGATCTCGTGTGGATGCTAGTTCCAATGTTTTTCTGCACAGCGAGGAATCGACTACCTCTGGTTCTCCTGTATACGTTCACGGACGGTTTTTGATAGACAAGTCTTAACTAATCGTTTAGCGAAGAGCCACCGGCATCTGCTACAAAATGGGCGTGTCGGAAGCAATGCGAGTAGCGTTTGCACTAACATATACTCATTTGAAAATTTTGTCTACCTTATTGCCTTGTAGTGTTTATCACGACCATTGTCGTTCGTTTGTTTTTTCGTTCGTTGTTGGAAGTGTTTTTCCGCCAAAATGGGGGTCCCCTGCCAAACGTTTCTAAGCCAAATCGAACAAACGGCGTTGTTGGATCTTGTGCGATCGCTGGTCCCAACGTTTGTGTTCACAGTAAGGAATCGACTGCCTCTGGTTCTCCTGCACAATTTCGCGAGTAACGGTCGATCTGTTTTTCCTTTGATGCACGGGTCTTGACTAATTACTTACCGAACTGGTAGCCATCAAATATTGGACAGTCGTCTACTATAAAATGAGCGTGTCGTGAGCAATGCGGGCAACATATGCACTAGCGTATACTCATTTTGAAATTTTATCTATCTTATTTGTTTAGCACGTCCCATCCACTTGACAGAAATATCAAATATGTAATTATACTTAGTTTATTCTTATCATTACTTCAATTGCACTGAATTCAATTGAACATCTTATAAACTTAGATCCGGAAGTGAGAAGGCTCTACATTGTCACGCCCCTTCGGTTACCTGTCAAATTTACCAAAAACCTATATCGCCTATTCAATTTCTCAGCGAAAGTCATCAGTAAGTTTTAATTTTGCTCCATTTATTGTAAGTTAACTTAGAGTTGTAATGAAAAAAACCGAGTCATCCACAGCTCTCCTTGTCATCCCGCAAACCGATGCAACATCATAAATGAATGATTAACGACACTTAAGACGGTTCCGGTTTAATAACAAGAAAATCGGTTTAGAAATGTCAATCACATGAATTAACTTATATATACCTCCACCCGACGTCCACTTATGTGAATGCAAATATGTCCGAGATGGCAGGAAGAACGTAATAAATCGATAGATGCTAATGTTGTGAGTGAGTTAAAACTTATTGAAAGAAGTGAAATTACAACATTCTGAAATCCTCCGCTTAGAAATTGTAAATGAATCAATGTTCTTAGCCAAATCGCGAAATGTATATGCATGGTATCCTAAAGAGCTGGCAGTGTAAATCTTTTTCATTCGCGAAACTTATTATTATTATTATTATTATTATACCGATTTTACTGCAATTAATTGAATGAAAATGACCGACCGTAGATCGATGATTAGTACACTTGACTATGGTTCGCATGGTCGCAGGTTCAATCCTGCGGTCATCTCAATGTGTCTGACCAGCACTTTGAACAGTCGGAAAATTGACAAGTCTTTTAAATGCTTTTCAAAGTATGAATACCATCGACTGAGTCTAAAAATAGAATGCGTATAAGTCCACTGACTTTGAGAAACCCTCCCATAACACTGTAACGTTTGGAATTGTCGTTACACTGTAAATCTCGTTGAGAGCGTCTAAAAATGTGAGAAGTTTTCGATGTCTCTTACATGAAATACAAGGGAATTTGTTTTAATTGAATGAAAGAATTGAATCAAGAATTTAAATTAAACAGCGAGTTAATGTGGAAGACTTTTTAAATTTTACTAACCATTGACAAAAAATTAAATAACTGCAATTAACGAATTGGGGTCATAGCGGAAAACTTTAATTGCAAAAAACATTGTCCTCAATTTATTCTCTATAGCCTGTTTTATCAAAAGCATGGTGTGTGCCAGATCTAATTGATATCAGTACAACTGATAGAAAGATATAAAGCTAAGAATATATGGTTTAAATTGGTAATTTGTAGGTGAGGTTCCTTTCTGGTTGTTGCAAATTTACTGTTTCAAATGATGCCTTAGCTTTTTAAGGTGACAATTTTTGTACAAGAAATTTCAAGTCTGCATGATTTGTGTTTGAAAACGTATTTTCCATTTAAAAAGTTCATTATCAGAAATGTGATTGTAACCAAAAATGAATATTCTTTTCGGAACACTCTCAGTGTAGGTTAATAGATTAATGTAGAAAAAGTCGCCTAAATCTGTAAATACAACTAATTTTGTCAAGAAAAGTTTTTGATAAATTTTTGATTTTTTACAGAAAAATATTCAATAAAAAATCGCTAAAATGGAAATATAAAAACGAAGTTCCAAACTGCTTTAATGACTCCCTTTTATAAAATTCGCTATTCGGCAATATTTTTGAGAACTATTTGTATTTTTAACATCATTTTTCGGTTCCAAAAGTAAAGTTAAGTAAAACACACAAAAAGCTTTGATTTCGATGAAACTTTTATTTCAATATAATACAATACAATGTCATTTCAATGACCGCCATTGAATTAGTTGCAGCAGTGGATCTTTTTGAGGTAGTTTTCCACCACTTTTTAACAGATTTCGGTCAATATCTCGACGATAACTTGACGAATGTTGGTTTCCAACGTTTTGGGATTATACGAAAAAGAAGATCTTTGGCGTATCCCCACAGAAAAAAAGTCTAACGGTGTCAAATCGCATGATCTTGGTAGTCAATTCATGTTGCCAAAACGTCAAATTACGCTTTCTGGAAACTTCTCACGCAATAAAGCCAAAATCAGTCATGTTATGTAGCTCTTATTACCGTCTTATTGAAACCAAATATCGTTCGGTATTCTAATCTTCATTTGCAGGCCAAAAAAGTTGGTTATCATAAGGCGCTCTGAATTGAAATTCAGATTATCCTCCACACTATCACTAACATAGACGATATCTCCGATAGTACGGAACGCTTCCAGTCTCCTCAATTTCCTTTATAATCTTACCAATTCCTTGCAAAGTAGGTCGATTATGATGACCATAATCAAACCGTAATGCACGAAAAGTGCACACGTTTGAATCATCACTGTCACTAAATAAATAACACTTCAGATGACAAGTATTTAACAGATGACAGCCTCAACAAACCGGCGGCTTGGAAACTACTAAGTGGGTAACCCGTTATATCGTTATGTGTCTCATAGCCAACACCTGTTCCCGACGATAATGTATTTGAGTTACTCATTATATCGGAGAGTTAGCTATGGCACACAAAATGCAAATTTTGAATTTAGGTAACGATTTTTTATGCTATGTAAAGAAATTGGAAGTCTATTTAAAACAATATAAGTATCATCAATAGAGAACCATCGCACCATTTGAGTGAGAGGCACCAAGAACATTAGGCTTATTGGGCTCAACCTTTGATTTTTATACCATCTGCCGTAGGATGGGGAATATACTTTTATTTCTTTATTTAAAATCGTTTACAATACATAACAACATTAAATTTGGCCTCAGCGTCATAGAGAATTATTGAGGGATTCTGGCAACAAGTTTCACAATATGTGATTTCAGTTTGAATATATTAACAAAATTTAGTAGTTATTTACAAAAGTTTGCATATTTTTGGAAACATCGGCATCACATATTTAACATTCCTTTTACATGTGGACATATTGTTTGTATATTTTATGGTTGTTGATAGATTATTATATTAAAAACTAAATATATATTCTATAGTCTGTAGTTCCCATCTCACAACTTTTTGAGTTATTAAAATTTCTTGTATGAAAATTACTTTGATTTTGCGTAAATTTAAACAATCATTTACATGCTCATTTTGTCATTCGGTTCGTAGCATATCCCGAGCTAGGAGGCTGGAATTTGGGAGGTGTCGTAAACAGAAATCAGTTTTTATGTATGCTTTTTTTAAGTGAAATTTTCACCAGCAAAATCGTTCTCCTTAAACTCGAGCAGATGCTAATCACTTGGCGTCAAGTTCAGATTATAAGGTGGATGCATAAGAAGCCCCAAATTCCTCTCCTATTGGTTGGACACTTCTGGACGGTAACTTCATACAGGTAGTCTACTTGTTGACAGTACAAGTTCATGTTAACTGTTTGGCCGTATTGGGGCAGCTCATAGCACCAAACGCACAGCAAAACTTTCCTAACCGTCAACAAGTTTCTCTACTTGGCTACCGTTTGCGCCGGCTTCAAGTGATTCGGCCACGTCCATTTTCGCTTGAGGTTGTCGTAAGTGACCCACTGTTGTAAGCGTTTTTCTTTACACAATATGTGCCTCCTCATCCTCAGCAATCGAAACGGTGACTACTGGGCTATCGAACTCGACGAATTCCATTAGTCTATCGATATTGTCGACTATTTGCGTGGTACATTTTCGACATCAATATTATCGGAATGGAATAGAGGAAATCTAAATTGTACATGATTGCCTGTTGCAGCATCAAGACCATAAACGCTATTCACATTTTCAGCCATCTGGCTAGCGTTTTCGTCTTTATTGAAGATCAAACAATATTGTGTCACGCAATCACAAAACTGTCTGTGTAGTTTTTTGGGCACGAAATCTTATTTTTCTAATGCCACCTAACGGATTCCGATCACACACAATGCGAGATACGGATTGCTAAAGCCATCCATTGCAAAAATAATGGGTTAATTTTTAATATACCCTTTACGACTCGCATTCGTAGGTAAGTTACGTTTGAAATTAGATTATACCATCCCAGTAGGAATTTGAGACAGTTTTGCTCTTTGCGGATAATTTGTGGCAGATACGGGGGCCCTTCTTCCATGTCGACTCTCAAACGTTTGATGGACATAATCATGGCCGGAATCAATTTGAAGGTGTGGTTATCTCTTATGGAAATGATGTGAATTGATTACCAATATCGTGAGATTTTCTAAAAGTTAAAAAAATCCATCACTCCAAAATTAAACACCGTCACCGCTCGAAGCAACAGTGGAAATTTGGACGATGTTATATTCAATGCATATTGGTATATCTGAGACTTACAAATATGGAAAATAGGCTTTTTTTAATACCTCACACATAACTTGTGTTATTCCATTTCAGTACCAGTCCACTCTGTTTGGAGAACCCTTTACTTACACAATTTTTTAAACTAACATGGCAGTCTCCATGATCAAAGGTGATCAATCGATATGAATGAAATGAGTAAGAAGAAGAATAGTGTAAACAAACAGGCAAAACAAGAAGACAGATAAACGTATAATTTCAAAGAATGCATTAATTAAACTAAAACAGTATATCAACTTAATTGTTTTGCAATAATTGTTTCTCTAGATCTTGAAATAAATGTGGCCGTTTTTGCCACGTTTACAATTTCTCTAATATTCCACAGAGAAAGTAGGCAAGTATTAAAAAAATTGATTTTTAATACACATAGCTGTTTTATTCGCTGTCAAACTGGCGACGATAACTTCTTTGCAAATAAAACATCATTAATATTATGCAGAAATCGGATTTTGTACAATAAATTATTCGACTTGATTTCAATGCATTAAAATTTCGTATATGTAATTAATATTTTCGATCAAACAAATTCGTCCATCACCTTCGTTGCCGTGATGACAGTAATTCATAAAAAGCTTCATCCGAATGTCAGTTGACGATGCTTTGTAATAAAGACAAAAATAAATCAGTGAATAAAACCCTCGCTCAATTAAAAACTTAACAAGATACTATCATGTTCATCTCCCACCACATGGTGTCATTGTTAATGAAAACAACAGAAAGGACGAGCAGCTTGCAATGATCCTTTTGTAAAACAACACAAACAATTTTTCAATGTCATGAGGCCATTGAAATGTGCAGTTTTACGGAATCCTTCCACTGACAACAACAACCCCTTACATTTGATTCACTCGGAAAAGTTGGCGCAGTTGGGGTAGGTTGAAGAGTAAAATTTCCCATTCCACATCAATGACAGAATTGCTTCAATACAATGCGGTACTTACCTTTGAATCGGACAAATAGTCCTTACACAAAAGTGATGAGCTTGGAAATCGGTAATGCAGGCGTCAGACGAGACTGGGCGGTCTGGGAGTTGTTACAGTGAATTGAATTTAAATTTAAACAAACACAATAAATTATGCTCTTGCTCGTGGCCCCACTTGCCTTGTCAATAGATCGATGTAGGAAAGTAAATGTTATAGCAAAATTCTTTAGATTATGGTTTCAGCCGTTACAATTTATGGCGAAAGGCCTTATCTGGTTACGCTAAAAACCAATTCGCAAAACGCGTGCCAAACACTTTAAAACAAACTCTTTTCGAAATCTTGTACAGAGTGTAACGTATGTAAGGAGTCCACCCTTTTATCCCTCAACGCTGTCCTCTCTTCTTTGATTTGCCAAATAACTTTTTCTTCTTTGCTTTTACATGAAATCAGCTGTCACAAATTGGAGCACTTGGTTGTAAAGAAAACAATATTAAGCTCGTTTTTTGCTTAGCTTGCTCTCTCTCTTTTTGTTTTAGCACTCGCTCCCTTTCTTTCTCTCTCTCTCTCTCTCTCCCTTAGACCCCTCTTCAACAGGGAGTTATGTGTGTATGGTATAAGCACAGGATACCACAATATTTTGCTTGGTTTTTTGCTTCTTCTGGAGTTTGAATCTGTTTTTGTCAACTGATTTACTATTTATGCAACAACAAAAAATTCTTGCAATAAAACTTGTTAAAATTTCCACAGCTTTTAAATTGAACATCCAAGAAGACAAGGATATTTATCACCAACAATTAGCACCGCACCCTAGTTTTTGGGTTTTAATCAATTCAATTTGTTGTTGCTAAATTACGATGACAGTTGTATAACTTCAATTTTTTGCTCACGCGACTTTAAAATGAATACTTTTGCACTTAAGATTGTTCCGAAATATTTGTAATGGTGCACTGTTTTTTAAGATATTTTCACTACAAAACCTTACACTTAAATTAAATGAGATATCTTTAAACAAATTCCACTTGTTTTGTGTTTATATATCCTATGCGCGCTCGTTTCACTCTATCGCCGTTCTTCCGTTTCCGACAAGTAATTCTCTTGCAGTTCACGAGTGAACTGATTTCTAACTAAGAATTTTTTGTTTGTATGTTTTGACAGTTGCCATTGTTGTTTGTGTTGCAACCATCAGAGATGGTACGTGCTGTACACACTTCAGTGATGTCAAAATGTAGTGTACTTTTTGTACATTTGATAATATTGTGGAAAACAGATGTACTCATAAAATTGAACATAAGAAATGTTTTTCACTTAAAATACCTACAGAATATGTATGAATTATCATTATTATAATGAATTGTCCTTATTATAATGCAAGGCATCATTTAAAGACAGAATATTCAGACTCAAACCGAAATCCGTCTAATCGTTTCTTCAATTTTTTATTGGTAGCAACCGTACGACGGCCCTTTTAAGATTAAAAACAGACAGAAATTTTAGTAAGTGACTTTTAAATGCTCACTTTCATCCAACATCCTTTGGCATTGGTGTGGAAATATGTAGCGTGACAGAAGGAACGTAGTAAGCAAAATTATAACTAGCTGAGTCCTCCGCTTTAGAAATTATTTATGAATCATTGATGTTTCCTAAATCGTGCAATTTTTATATGGGGGTACTCCAAATTTTTATTAAGTGCATAATATGTGCTAAATTATGTTGAATTTAATGCACTTGTTTATACTAAATTCATTGTATTCAATGCAAATGAAACTCATTAAATTATATATCGTATGCTGATTGTTTGCTACAGCAACAGGTTTTCAATGCCGGCTTTTCGGATAAAATTTTCTTCAGTGATAAAGCTTATTTCTCAGTCGATGGTTGCGTCAACAAGCAAAATTGTCGCATATGGGGCTCATAGAATCCAGAAGTTGTTGTAGAACAGCATCCGGAAAAAGTTAATATTTGGTGCGCATTATAACCTTTAGGTGTCATTGGGTCATATTTTTTTGAAAACGACGATAAAATAGCCGTTACCATCAGTACAGAGAGCTATGGCCATATAGTAAGCGACTTTTTTGGCCTGTAACTGAAGATTATGAACTGAACGATATGGGATTTCAACAAAACGATATCATGAACCCTACAACAAGGCCGATTTTGAAGGTATTGCTTGAGAAGCTTTAAAAAAGCGTAATTTAACGTTATGGCGACGTCAATTTGACACCAAGGTCATGCGATTTCACGTCGTTAGAATTTTTTGCCGGGCTACGTCAAAGACCGTGTTCACGCGGATAACCCCAAAATATTGGAGCATTTGGATTCAAAATGATCCACTGCTGCAACCAATCTAGAGGCGGTCATTTAAATGACATTGTATTTCGCACATAATGACAAGGTCCTAGCATTATAATGAAATAAAAGTTGCATCGAAATCATAGCTTTATGGGTGTTTTATTTAACTTTAATTTTGAAAACGAAAAATTGATAGCCCGTTGCGTTATGTGTTGGGTGAAGTTAGTTTGGAATTGGAAACAGTGGGCATTGCAACACCGCTGCTAGTACGTTCCATACAAGTTGGTCGATTTATTGAAATTTAATGTTGCAACTGTAATCCCTAATTTACCTACATTTCTTGCAATTAAATCGCATTATAATGCTTCGCAAAATTTGGACAGCAACACCCCGCCTGCCAAATCCCATACAAATTAAGCAATTTTAACCACATATTCCTAAATTCAAAGCTTGCGTTCAATTGTATCAAATTCAGTATAATTTGTAGCGCATCATGCAATTACCAAACTCATCTTACGGTACCACCCCAGCAAAAAAAAAAAAAGAAAGCAGAACTGAAAGTCATTCAAAAAAATTAACATTTTCATCAACACATTTTCTAATTTCGGTCTGAAAACTCTGACTCAAAATCAACATTAGCCTTTTCATTCTTATAATAGGTCTCAGAAAAATGTGAAGAAGATATACTCGCACCACAAAAACCGCTTCCTTCCTATGACAAGCCAATGTTAAATTCATAGGTGATTACGCACATTTTCCCCATACAAATTTGACGATTTACCAAACATCTGTATTCTTCTTTCTACGCGCTGAAATCAGTCGACTTTTTATAATTTCTTAGTGAGGGCTTCATCAGAAAGTTTTACTTCTACTTCTACTTCTACTTCTACTTCTACTTCTACTTCTACTT
>JAHXMU010000662.1:120315-145727 GCA_019455685.1 Philornis downsi
ACTTCTACTTCTACTTCTACTTCTACTTCTACTTCTACTTCTACTTCCACTTCTACTTATACTTATACCTACATCTACTTCTTCTTCTACTCCTTCAACCTGATTGTGGTGTAATTCATTCAAAGTATTTCTTGGCAACAAGATGACAATTTATCCCGCCTCTTTTGGCAACCCTGAAACCATCGTACCAATGAAAAATGATGTTGGGTGAAGATAAGTCAGTTCATGTGACTGCTCTCAAACCATACATTAGCAAAAGTTTAACGTGTACCAGATTTGATTGAATTTAGTGCAATAAAATAAAAATTATAAAAGTAAGAATATATTAGTCGAATCGGTCGTTTATGTGGAAGGTACCAGAACGGTAACAATTAATCAGTCGATCTTGTCAAATTTTGCCTACCATTACAAAATAATACAGAGGAGAAAAGTTAAGGTCACCATAATTGTCAATTTATTAGGAGTTAAAGAGAATCGATTCAGTATTGAAAAATCGGTTAATGCCTATGGAAGATATCAGAAGGTGGTGGGTTGATATTTCATGAAGACAAAGCTGACTGCTGAAAAATGATAATATTTAAACACGTACAGATTTTTTAGTCAGTTCGTTTGAAGAAAGCGTTTAAAATACCAAACATCTTTGGAACAAATGTTTTTAATAATTTTTTGTTTGGTTAATTGAGCAACTTCCGTTTGCTTGGCTGAGTGGTAGATGCTATAACCGTCTGTATGAAAAATTTCTCATTCGCAGCCTGTTAAGCATCCGAAGCAATATCGAAGCATCCGTTTTTGTACCTCCTATGATAATTGACTAATTGTTCAAAATTCAACTTGTTCCCTGTTATTCTACATTCGTTGACCACATGGGTTGAATTAGTTTGTAACTCTTCTAATATCCCCTAAACAAATGACCGATTTGAAAAAATAAACACCGTTCTTATATATCGACCATTATTACCCCACTAATTTATGGATATAGAAATTCAAAAAAAAAAAAAAAAAAAAAAAAGACAAATATCTCTTGCAATCCATGAATGAAATGCGGGAGAGCTTTTTAGCTTCAGCGAGCATTTTATTTTTCGGCTAACGAATACGTACGAATATTTACATGGATGATACCAAATTTTTTCGATCACTCCAAAGTAATTTAAAGTAGAAAATCTGGAAGCACTGCAGCCCTCCGATTGAAAATAACAGAGAATGGAAACACATTTTGGTAAATGTTCCAATTATCACGGTAGGTACTATAGAGAGAGGGGGAGAGAGAGAGAGAAGGAGAGAGAGAAGGAGAGAGCGAGAGAGAGAAGGAGAGATAGAGAGAGAGAGAGAAAGAGTCGGACGATATATTCCATTTACGATTCGTGGCTACGATTTTTTTTTCATAAAACTTTTATTTGCAATCTATTTATAAGTAAACATTTAGCAAATTTTGTAAAAATATATATAAAAAGAATAACAGTTACCAAGCTTCATTCAACTTGGCGTATATGCAAAAATACAAAGAAAATAAAAATATTTAATAATTAAATGAATAAAGTGAATACTACATTATACGATATTATTGTAAAAGTGGTAGATCAAGTATATGTAGTCTTTTCAATCGTCTTACTTCATCTTCATCATTAAGAAGCGATATGGCTAAAGTATTTGAATGGCAACTTAATCTTTCGACATACTTAGTACTATATCTTCCAATTTCAGTTCTTAGCCTTGGAACACCAAGATCGTTGTGAATACCGTCATTAGTAACAAACCATGGTGCATTACAAATTAATCGTAAGGTCTTAGATTGGTATCTCTGTAGGATTTCTGTATTGGATTTACTGGCAGTGCCCCATATTTGAATTCCATAAGTCCACACTGGTTTCAAAACTGTTTTATATAGTATAACTTTATTCGCCAAGCTTAGCTGAGATCGAGGACCAAGAAGCCAGAACATTCTTTTTGTTTTTAAATCTAACTGTTTTCTTTTAGCTTTAATGTGTGCATTCCAATTAAGACGTCTATCAATACGTAATCCCAAATATTTAACGCTTTTCTCTGAAGGAATTGTTTCACCGTTTATTGAAACTTGTGGACAATCACCGTGTCGCAGTGTATATGTTACCTGTGTTGATTTTTCAGCGTTAACCTTAATGTTCCAGTTTTTAAGCCAAACTTGTAAAGTATTTAGTTGTTTTTGAACCAAAAAGGATGCCTCTGTTGGTGATTCGCTAGTTGCCAAAATAGCCGTGTCATCTGCATACGTTGATATTGTTACGTCATCATTAGTTGGCATATCTGATGTAAATATGGTGTACAAAACCGGTCCCAATACACTTCCTTGAGGAACTCCGGACTTGATGATGCCAATCTGGGAATCATCATTATTTACATTTACATAAAACTTTCTATCACTCAAATAAGATTTTATGATAAGGTAATGCGGAGTTGGCAGCATACGCTTAATCTTAAAAAGGAGACCATTATGCCACACTCTGTCAAAGGCTTGTTTTATGTCCAAAAATACCGATGAACAGTATTGTTTTTTCTCCAGACAATCCCGTATCGTTTTCACAATTCTATGACATTGTTCAGGTGCTGAATGTCCCTGTCTAAATCCAAACTGGTGTTCAGGCATAACTCCCAAAGCTTCAATGATAGGGGCCAATCTCTTCAGAAAAATTCTTTCAAACAATTTTGATATTATGGGCAATAAGCTTATAGGTCGATATGAAGATATTGAATTTTCAGGCTTATTAGGTTTCAGTATCATTATAATTTTTGCTACTTTCCATTGAGCAGGAAAATGTGTTAATCTTAACACTGCATTAAAGATAAGCGTAAGATATATGTACCCTTTTTTTGGTAGTGACTTTAAAATTTTTCCATCTATGAGATCGTATCCTGGAGACTTTTTCGAATTTAATTTTTTAACTTCACTTTCCACCTCCCGTACAGTTATAGGTTTTATTGGTCGGTACATTTGACAAGGAACGTCAAGGAAGTCAGTTATCTTTTTCGCTTCAGACGGTTCGCAAAATGTAAATGGGGTAAATGTGTCCTGTAAATAGCATTTAAAAGCAGCGACCTTGCTTGAATCTGACCTGCACCAGTAACCGTTCACGTCTTTAATGACAACATTTCTTTTTTGTGGCCGTTTTAAATATTTGGTTGCTTTATATAGATTATGGTCACCACTATTACTTGGGCTTAAGTTCCGCAAAAACCTTCCAACGGATTCATTTTTATTATCTTTTAAAAGTTTCTTTAGGTCATTAGAAGCTCTATTAAAGTTAGTCTTATCAGCCGGTCTCTTGGTTCTTTGCCAAACTTTTCTTAGTCTTCTTTTCTTCCGGATGAGTTGCCTTATTTCGAAAGATACAAGAAAATTTGGAAATTTGTGGAAACTTTGTTGCGGTGTGGAAAGAAATGCAGCCTCGTGTATTAATTTTGTTAACGTTTCAACTGCCTCTTCTAATTCAGTTGGCGTCTTTATGGCAACGTTTAAATATAAATGTTTTTCAATCCAATATTGAAATGATT
Source organism: Philornis downsi (assembly GCA_019455685.1). NCBI lineage: Eukaryota > Metazoa > Arthropoda > Insecta > Diptera > Muscidae > Philornis > Philornis downsi. The sequence continues at coordinate 123,841 of JAHXMU010000662.1, forward strand.
GTATGTCAGTTCTTGGAGTAAATATATTAGCATTAACAATTTGTTTAACTGTAGCTACTCTATAATTTAATAAGATTGGGCTGTGATCAGAACTAAGATCATAGCCAGCAACAATGTCAAATCGATTATGTGGTATACCGTTATATACAAAGAAATCAATTAAATCAGGCATTTTAGCAGGATCTGTTGGCCAATATGTTGGACTTCCAGAGGACATGACATTAAATTTGTTATTGGCAATGCATTTGTACAACTCTTTTCCCTTTGGGTTACACAGTCTCGATCCCCACCATGTATGTTTTGCATTAAAGTCTCCACCCACTATAAATTTATTTCCAAGTTTTTTGAAAAAATTATCAAAGTCGTGAACCTTAACATTAAATCTAGGTGGAAAGTAAACAGCGTATATAGGTAGCCAAGTTCCATCAATTTTAATTTTTATTCCAGCTGCTTGTAAATACGTTTCGGTTATCGATTCAGCAATTTCGTAGCTTATACTAGATTTTATTAGAATTGCAGCGCCGCCATGAGCTTTATTACCCGGACGATTGGCTGTTATTACATCAAAGCCTCTTATTTGAATAAATGACTTGTTTGTTAAGTGTGTCTCTGATATTAAAAGTATATCGACAAAATTAGTTTTGAGAAACAATTCTATTTCATTTACATGATTTAGAATGCCATTTGCATTCCATTCAGCTATTATAAAATTTACTTGCATAATTTTGTTATTAATGTAGACATCATATTTGTAAGCGTGTTAATAAGCTCTGTTTGCTTCGCAATCATTGTTTCAATTTTCTTCAAAATGTTGCTTTCCTCAAAACTTTCACCTTTTATTGCTTGGGCATATGTCAAAGTATTATTGTCGTACAATTTTGGTTCTTGATTTGAATAGTTTACATGATGACTACGGGAATGTTCATTATTGTTAGAGTTTATTCTAGTTGGTCGCTTGCTTATTAAATTTTGGTATACTTGACAACCTTTGTAGCTGGCAGTATGATTGCCTAAACAATGTACACACTTCGGTGACGTGTTCTTAGTTTTCGAGCACTCAGCTGTGGGATGCTCAAGACCACATTTCACACATCTGAACGCTTTCCGGCAATACGATTTAGTATGACCAAAATCCTGACATCTGTAGCATTGAACGATGCCATCAAATTTTTTGGGGGTTTCAACAACAACATTGGCTTGCTCGATGGATGTGATGTTGTATATCTCTTTATTGTTTGGATTGGGATCTAAGTCAACATAAAACATGGGAAGTGGTGATTTTGTTACTTTGCTTACAATATTTCGAACACTCCTAACTTGATGTCCCAGGCTTTGAAGTGTAGCTTTTATATCTGACAAAGGAGTAGAGTGATGAAGATTTTTAATTACTGCCCTAAACGCTCTTTCTTGTTCTATTTGAAAAGTATGGTAATTAATTTTTGCTGACTCAAAATATTTAACAACTTTTCTGTAAGATTCTACAGTCTTAATCATTAAACGGACCTGGCCGTCTCTCAAAGACTTGTAATAAAAATCACTGTTTGAAACCACATTACTTAAACTATTTACCATTTTTACAATATTTTCCACGTTCGGTATAAATATGGGCGGAGGTTTAGGGGGGGTTGTTGATTTATTGCTTTCACAATCACTTTCTTCTAATTCATTCGAAAGGGATTCAAAACGATTTGAAGTTGATGCCTCATCGTTATGGTGAATCCTCTTCGGGCGGTGAATATTCGGCGACCCTGCTTTCTTTCTCTTCTTAGACACTTGCTGCCAGTTGAGTTCGTCATCATCGCTGCTGTCTTCGCTTAAGTGTAAGATGTTTACTTCCATATTGTTGTTGGTTTTCGACTTCTCACAACAAGGGCATACAGGTGTATGCACTTGATGTGAGTACATCAACGAGTGTGTCTTTTGTTGTGTTCGTTTATGGCTATATTAGCACTGTTCAATTTGACAGTGTTTTTGTTGTTGTTCAAAATACAAATATTAAACTCTTGCACAGAACTATGCACCGAACACGTCTTGTTGTGATCACAGTCAAACGGAGACTGGCGCTACGATTTGACAATGTATGTAGCTTTATAGAGTTTTACGTCATGGGGAACTAAGAGCGTACCTCTTCTGGTATTTCCCACACAAGTTTTACGTCATGGGAACGAAAACTAAGAGCGTACCTTTTCTGGTATTTCCCTTACAAGTTAAATATTTTATAGAAATTAACTTTTCCTCGCAGTCACCTAAATATTATGAGCATTATGGTAGTCGGTAAAATTTGGGGAAAAAAATCAACAGGGTAATCACAACATCTCTGGTAACTCCTGTACAAATTATCTAATTTAACCCATATATACCTAGATTCATACATGTCATTCATTTTTTCTAAATTTAGATCTTCTAATGAGAATGAACCTCATTGCCACTTCCCATACAAATCTTCCTATTTATGGATATTGTTGAGTGGTTCCTAAATAATTTTAAATAGGAAGATTTCAAATATTTTCTAATTTTGCTGTTTTTATTGTGCTTTATTAATTCAAAATATTTTTGAATAGAAGATTGTTATTTATCATGCCCGTTCTGCAAATCTCGTTTCCTTTTATCCAAGTTTATGTAAAATTGTATACAGTGCTGTCTGGGTATAGTCACCCCCCATATAGTGGACACCGTGAAATAGTGAACACCCAAAATATTTACACGGAGTACTCTAAATAGTGAACAATTGAAAATGTTTCACGCCAATATTAATAGAACAGAGCATAATTTTAATGTTAGTTCGAGGTGGCTATCTGGATTCAAATCTCGCTTCGACTATTAAAAGAGTCCGGCGAAAAACTGTCATTCAATACGCAAGCAGTTGAACCGTTTACGAATAAACTGAGCAATATTATTTATAAGTTGAAGCTTTGCAAGGACCAAATTTATAACGCAGGCGAGGCAGGTCTGTTATGGAAGATGCTTCCTAAAAAAACATATGTCAGCCTTGCTGAAAAAACTGCTCCGACGAGAAAAGCAGAAAAGGCCAGAATAACTTTTCTTGCCTGTACTAACGCAACTGATCAGTATAAAGTCAATCAATTAATAACTGACCGTTCGAAAAATGCCACATTCATTTAAACCGTGTAACATTCCGGTAGACTACATGAACTCCAAGAATGCATGGATGACCGCAGAAATCTTCAGAAATTGGTTTCACCATTGTTTCGTCCCTCAGGTACAATCACCATTTAAATTCATTGTAGCTTTATATTGTATTTCTTCGTTTTTAGGTTCAAAAATTTTTGCAACAGATGGATTTAAAAACCAAAGCTATCCTCTTGCTTGACAACGCACCATGTCATCCGCCTGAAGATGAGCTTAAAACTACTGAAAAAAACTGATTTATATGCCCCCAAATGTCACTCCCTTGATTCAGCCTATGGATCAAAATGTGATTCACATAACTAAGCTGTATGACAAAAAGCACCTGTTATTATTAGCTGTTGGAAAGGAAGACATCAGCCAGTTTTTAAAATCTTTAACTTTAAAAGATGCTGTATCATTTTTAATACTTGCTTGGAATCAGCTGGAGGAAAATGTAATAGCGAAATGTTGGAAGCCCTTTAATAAATGCTTCAATATAACAGCACCAAATCAAACTTCGAGAGCAAATGTGTAAGGAAAAATATAAAGGGATCGATGACATACAGAATGTACTGGAAATTATTTTTCCCGAAGTATTTTGTATTACATAGTAATCATTCAAGTGTTATGTATTTTAGTTGTGACTATATTTTAGGAAACCTGCACTACAACCGATATTGAATAATGGAATGCAATCGAAGATGACGAACGAACAGATATTGAGAAAGATTCTGAATTTATTATAGAATGTGATGATGACGATCAAGATGAAATACAGTTCGGAACTAGAGTAAAAACTACTGAAGCTATTCAAAGTTTTGATAACGTTATCGCATGGACTGAGGAAAACAGTACTGATTATAGTGCTATACAAGTAATGCGTACTCTACGCGAAAAAGCGGTTCTAAAGTCACTTTGTGAAACTTTTCCAATAATCATATGCAAATTTATTTTTTCCAACCAATTTTTTGTAATGATCTCTTGAATTAAAATACAAAGTTGTTTAAGAAAATAAAACGAGTTTTTAAGCGAACAAATTTGGGTCTTGATAAAGTGAACAACCCCGATACAGTGAACAGGCCATGCAAAAATTAGTTCACTATATCTATATATAAAATAAAACGAGTTTTTAAGCGAACAAATTTGGGTCTTGATAAAGTGAACAACCCCGATACAGTGAACAGGCCATGCAAAAACAGCACTGTAATTTCAAACATATTTCGGTCAAAATGGCTATACGCTCCAGTTTAGCAACAACTTAAATGCATCATTATAATAAAAGAAGGCAGTACAACTAAAAAATACTATTCGGTACAATGGCAATTTTTGTACGCACCATCCCTGACTGCAATACACAGTTGAAAGTGAAAGGTACAAAGGAAACCAAAAATTGCATGTTTCCGCTTAACATTAAGTCGGTAATGCCAAACGGGTGGTGTGTGTCAAAGCTGTATGTACTATAATTTCCAGGTCGTTGTCTTCACTATATTCATCTTTTGAACTAGAATAGCAAACCATGGGCCATCTGGCGGGCAGATTGCAAGATTTCTTTAAAGAAAGTAGGTGTTAAACTAAGTTACTGTACACTTCTGCCACAAATTATACTATTAAATTCGTGTTCCCTACATCTGCTTTTTACACGGGGACTTCTCGAGGTTGCGACAAAGAAGCAAATTAAATAGGACTCGGAATAGACCGAAATTGAATTAGATTCGGTTAAAGACATAAATTGCATAAGACTCGCCCTGTTGGGAAATTTCAATAATAACGCCAATTCCATTATAGATGGCGCTAGCAGAAAATGTGTGTGTTAAGCATAGATGCTAAGTTACCCTCTGGAGAAGTTAGAGGGATGGGATCCAGAAAATAAAATATTCGATTTGTGCTCTCAAGCGGTTTTAAAAATCGCCGAAATTACTTTTTGTGTCCTATAAAGCTAAGCATAGCTGAAACTCTGATGATATTTATGATATGAATTTATTCTGAGATTTCTATAATCGCGTAATTTTAATTGAAAACTTTTCTTTCTTATTGCACATAGTATATATTAGTTGTTAATACAATAACTACAAACGTCTACGGAAAGTTATTTTGTTTACAAATTATTGGAGAAATCTGAACAAAATTTTTGTGTGCATATTAGGTGTATTAAGAAGAAACATGCTATTTTTCATCAAATTGAATGTGTTATTTAACATAGTTAGAATGATCCAATTTAGGTCCAATATGCAACGTTTTGTTCGATAGCTGGCTGTTATTTTGAAAATAATTTCATAAAGTCTCTCTCACATAAACTCTTTATTCCCAAAAAACTAGGACTGTCGACTATCGTTATCTTTATCGTTATCTTTATTTTAGCTAATAGGGTCTACCTTATTGTTTTTTAAATAAAAGCTTGTTTTATTATATTGTCCCAACGTTTCGTCAGTTGTTTGTTAACTTCATCAGAGGATTCGTCTATTTAAATAAAAAAAAAAAAAACTATTACATTTTTTCCCCTCTAACATCACATCGATATAACCTACTCTGACAAGACTATTTAGCGTTCATACCAATCATACTCACACCATATCAATCATAATAACACGGATTTTGAACATTACAAAACAAGTACATTAATTTATCACACCTTTTATCTACAATCACAACTTATTGTATTGCAACCCTGTAACTTGCATTAATTTTGTCGGTGCCTTCTTTCAAATTCATCGTTTTCTCCCTCTTTTGTTGTATTCGTAAGCTTTCGATGATATATCGTTTTCTCTCTTTATCCTCTTCGAGTTTCACAAGCTTGCCTTCCACAAGCAAAATCAGAACCGACGTCTGGTAGAGTCGGATTTTTGTTTATCGAGAGAGGGCTTTATCATTGAACCGGATTTTTGTTTATCGAGAGAGGGCTTTATCATTGAACCGCTTGCTTATCCCGTAGTAACATCTGTTAGCAAGCAATACTCTCCTTTTTATCTCATTGCTGACATTATTCGTTTTGTTTACAGCGAAACCGAGGTAGATTAATTCTTCCATCACTTCAAAATTATAGCTGTCAATGTTTTCTTTGTTCATTGAAACCAATAACTTTGTTTTGTCCTCGTTTAGCACCAGACCCATTTCTGCTGCTTCCTTCTCGATGCTTGAGAAAGTTGCAGTAACATCTCACAGTTTTCGCCCGATAATGAGGAAATTCCTAATTTGGGCCCTACGATTGTTATTCACTTGGGAGTAATCAGATCCCTCTGCAGAATTTCCCAAGCAGCTCACGACTTCCGACCTTCGGGCAAGTATTTCCTGGCAATGCCATCAGACATCCGTTTGATGGTGGCTAAAGTGAGAAGGCGACTAGTTGACCTAAACCTAAATGGCATGCTAACACCGATGCGTCTTATGCCAGTAAGTTACTTCTTTTACTGAAACTCAACTCACCAGCTTAGTGGTCGTTGGCAGCCCCAACAGTAGGATCGGATGCAGTGGCCTAATAAGCCGCTCATCTTAAATAAATTTTATCATGAAAATACCGAAGAAAATAATGAAACGGATCACCCTAAATGTTGACTATTTTCTATTTCCAAGCTTAAAAAACTGGCTCGGTGGTAAAAATTTTCCCAATAATGTAGAGGTAGAGTCTGCGGTTGATGGCTATTTTAATTAGTTTGACAGTTCTTACTATAAGCAGGGTATAGAAGTTATTGAATATCGCTGAAAAAAGAGTGTATCGAGCTAAAAGGAGATTATGTTGAAAAATAAAGAAAATGTTTCACAATTTTTTTGTGTGTTTCTTTGTTAGATCAACTAGTTTTTAACTGCCCTCGTATCGTCTCATTATGTATGAAATACAATCCTTCATAGGATTGTTCTTTTTGGTTTTTTATTGAAAATACATTTTGTTAAAAAAGTACCGGAAATTGGTCAAAATATTTACTACTCATTCAAATTTACTGTATCGCTTTTCGAAATAACGCACTTACGCTAACGTAAAACAAATGCCTCTTCCGGGAAAGACTTCAGTTCTCCAAAGACTTCAGTTCTGAAAATAGATGCTCGAATTTGAGTAATTTCAGTTTCGGAAAGAGAAAAAAAGTCAGTCGGAGCCATATCACCTGAGATACGGTGATTGTTCTCTGATATTTGTCGATTTTTTCGCCCGAAATTCGTTCGTAATGAAGATGATGAGAATGGTTTATTTATTTCTTTCTACAAATATGGCCTTTTTGACTAATTTGGTTTTCGGAAAGTCACTTAACGCCCAGATAATACTCTCTATTTACATTCTGATCGTTTGCGAAGAATTCTGTGCACTGGGAATTCATTCATCTAACATTACTTTTAGTTTTCATTGACTTTAACATGGTTTCACTTTCACTTTTGTCCTGTTGGAAGGTAGCTTTTCAAAGCTCACGTCTTGTCATTAATAAAATATGTCTTATGAATGTGGGATCTAAATTGATTCGTTGCTGCATATCTTCACACCGACTTTTATGCGATTGAGTTTTTAAATCAAATTTAGGCCGTTCGGAACTTGGCGAGTGGCAACGCGTTTCACATCCAACCAATCGTGTAGGATAGTAAAAATTGGTTCGTAAGATACAGAAAGTTTAGCACTTATTTCTTTCGAAATTAAACAATGATTTTCAATCACCATTTCCTCCCCATTATCGGTGTTAACTTCAGTTAAAGACATTGATGGCCGTCCAGATCGAGGCAAATCTTCAATCACACCTCGACTGTTTTTGAATACACTGTACCACTCACGCTGACACGCTGACTGTAATATTTTAAGTGATTCGGGATGCAAAATTACATTTGCAATATAAAATTTTATCCATTGTAAATCTCAAAACACTCTTCACAAAGAAAAACTAAATAAGGCTGAAGCTTCGCTTTAGTATAGATGGCGGTTGTACTAACTTAGCAACAAAAAGAACTTTGTAAACTCTTTAAGCATACTTTTTAAACTAAAAGGCATGTACGTCTTTAAAGAGAAAATTTATCATTTGCTCATTCCTGTATAAAACTCACCTTCGTGTGGAGATTCATTTTTTCTTCCACTTTTCGTAATACAAACAAATTTAGCTTCAGCTGCTATCGGCCCCCAAGGCAGCAATGAAGAAGATACAAAGCATGGCAAACATAAAGCAAAATCGTGTGAACTGCATGTTTGCATTAGCTTGATTTATGCACTAAAGCCCTCAGATGGCAGGCATTTATCTGTTGGCGCCAATGATCGCGTGGCTGCAGATCGCCGCACAGTGGTTGATTTTCAAAACAGATGGTAGACAATAACTTTTTTTATAGAGTTAATATCTTGAATATACTTCTAAGTTTTATTATCTATAAAGTTAATGTTACAAGTGAAATTAGTCCAGTAGGGGAACAACTTGCTAAAATAAGGACTAAATCCATCTTTCAGATATTAAGTGGTTTTCACCGCTAGAAATGAAGGGGTTTTCATCCAAAGCAATCACTATATATGTATCATTTGATATGGCAAAATTGTAACATCCAGAATAAAGCGTTTATAATGTCAAGCAACTTTTGACCAAACGTGTTTCATGACTTTTTAATTCGAAGAAGCGACATCCGTCTATCTGTCTGATTGACTGTCTTACACAATAACTGTCGTAATTTTCGCACGGACTTTGACTCGCGTCATGTTTTTGGCTAAAGCAAATACCAAAATTAAAACGTTATGGTGAAAGCCGCTTTTACAGTCGCCTGGCTTTTACTGTAATAAGAAAAAAACAATTTTCAGAAAGAACTGAGATACCAATGATGAGCCAAAGTGACTGTTCAAACATACAGAACATTTTTATGACATGCTAATAAATACGAGGTGTGTTAAGAAAAGATGAATTTCAAATTTCGAGGGCTACGTATATTCGACTTTCGATTATTTTTTTTATGTTGGTACACTCGTCTCGAAAATATGTTGACGGTTTTATCCATATAGCAAGTCTAGTTTGTTTGTGAGAGGCATAAATAAGACAAGTGTTCTGCGTGTTCAGCGATTTTCTGATATCGAAAATGATGGATCAAAGAAGTTGCATCAAATTGTGTGTAAAATATGGAATTAAGTACTCAAAAACACTTGAAATGTTGACAGTGGCATACGGTGAGAGTACTCTGAGTCAAAAAAATGTTTACAAGTGGCACAAGCTTTTCACAGAAGATCGAGAAGATCTGAATGACAACGTTCACCCCAGCACATCAACAAATTGTTATGGAGAATCGTCGAATCACAATTAGAGAAGTTGCTGAGGATGTCAGCATATCGGTTGACTTATGCCATGCAATCTTTTCGGAAAGTTTGGGCATGAAGCGTGTGGCAGCGAAGTTCGTTCCAAAATTGCTGAATTTTGACCAAAAGCAACGTCCCATGAGCATCGCTAAGGAATTGTTGAATGACGTCGAAACCAAAGCCCAATTATGATATCGAAACCAAAACCCAATCGTCCTAATAGAAGAGTCCAGGGGAGCCAAGCCCAAAAAAAGCACGCCAAGTTCGATCAAATGTCAAGGTTCTGCTTACTGTTTCCTTCGATTACCATGGCGTAGTGCATCTGGAGTTCTTACCACAATGTCATACAGTAAATAAGGAGTATTACCTTGAAGTTATGCGCCCTTTGCGTGAAGCAATACGAAAAAAATGTCCGGAATCGTGTAAAAAAATTCATGGCTTTTCCAGGAACAAAATGTAGTACTAAAAGTAGACTAAATGTGATCCACCATTTCTGGAATTTCAAAAAAGAACAGATTTTCCAAAATCCTGCGTTCCTCCTGTAGTTTCTATTTGTGTCATTGCGTTGATTTATGCTTTTTCCTTTGGATTGATTCATAAAATATGATGATATTTTAAAACTTTTAACCGTTTAACTATAGCGTATCTGATACATAAATGACTGATTTAACGTATATATTCTTGAATTCATATCTTTCTTTCAATTGCATTAACTTCAAGCACATTAAGCATTGGATAAAGTAAGGTGGGTCTAACTAACACATCCTTTCAGTAGCATCCCATATAAATTGACCGATTTGTCAACATTCAAAGTTTTCTCTGAAATTTTTAATTAAAAATTGAAATGTTTATAGTACTACTTTACAATAATTCACTGTCGCTTTTTGGTACTTCTATTACAAGTTAACCGGTTCAGCAGAAATCAATATTTCTTCTTTAATTTCGATTTTCTTCATTACTGTGAGTTATAACGTGTTGAACACAAAAGAAATTGAAGCAGATGATTGCTTCTGCAAAGTTAAATTGGAAATATTATTAAAAAGAGGATCAAACTTTGCTGAAGATATCGGATGCAGTGTGCTTGGAGTTCAGTTTTAAAAATGTCCATCTATCGGCTAAAAAACTTATTGATGACATTTCCCTATGTCGACGCCGCTGCAAAATTGTTCATATTTCACCAAAAGTTATTAGGTGCGCAACTAAGTTCTCGCTGTTTTTTTTATAAAAATGCAACTTTATTATAAAAACATATTTACAAATGATTAATTGAAAGTATTGCCCATCGCTAGCTACTATTCTTTTCCATCTTCCTAGCAAAGCTCGAATTCCGTCACGGTAAACCTGTTCATATTTATCCATGGATCTAGCCATTCCTTGATATCATCATATGAGTGGAACTGCTGGTCAACCAAACCGTGTGCCATCGAACGAAACAAGTGGTAATCGGACGGTGCAATATCTGGAGAATATGGCGGATGGGGTAAGACTTCCAATTTCAACGTAGGTTTTAACGGGCTTGGTCACGTGAGGTAAAGCATTGTCATGCTGAAGAATCACTTTTTCATGCCTTCCCGCGTGTTGTGGCTGTCTCTCGCGCAGATCTCGGTTGAATCGCATTAACTGAAGTCGTTACCAATTCCTAGTAATGGTTTCATTTGGTTTCAATAGCTCGTCAAAACTAACACCGTCCTGGTCCCAACAAATATAAATTTTCTATACAAACATAGTTCGCCGTACAATGGATTTAATCCATTATTTGTTGGATATAGACGACCATATTTGAAATTATTCACCCAAGTTTTGAATAGTATTAACCATATTTGAGATATACCCCAGATGCCCCGAATAAATATAAAAAAAACCAAATTCCCACCAATTTTAAAAGCAAATTTCTGTCTTCCTTTACGTTTTTTAATAAAATTTAAAAAAAAAGAATCTTACAACTCTTGTATACTGCTGGGTAAATTAAATTACATACTGTATATTTGGCAACATGTTCATTCCTTACGGCTATCAAATTTTCTTTGTTTTGCTTTGTATTCGAGCAGCAACATTGTCATTTTATCGGTCAATTCATCCTTCAGTGAGACATCGGTGATCAGTGCCAGATTCACTCGTATGAAACTCATGAATGTTTCATCATATTCGCTATTGCTGCTGGTTGTGGACGGTACACTTGTTGGTGGGAGAACGCTGGTGGTGTGAACTGAACTTATGATGGGCAGTGAACTTGTACTCGCTTGAGAACTGGTGGTGGATTGTGAACTTGACGTTGCTGCTATCTGTTTTTGTAATAAATCCAAAATATCTGGATCGGGTTTATATAAATATACTCCTGTGTCCGATTGTTCTGGACTAGATGGGGACGTTTCACGGGATCTTGAACGCTTTATAGGTATTGGCATGTCAGCAAATGATGTGTCTTCAATGGAATCTCTAGATAGAAATAAGGAATCGTCAGGCTGAAATGTAATAAACGAGAGTTCAGAAATTTAAGAAAACCATACGATATAGTTACTTAAAGTATCTTCTTCCCACAATGTTAGACTAAGATAATGTTTATAAAAATAATGTTTTCTACAAAAAATGTTCAACTTTCAATTTTCGCCACTCTTTCTAGGACTACAAAAGACTGAATATAGTTTTGAAACATCAACAGTTTTGGAATTGCATTCATTTGCAACATAATTCTATTTAATTGTATCCTGTGAATTGTAATTTAAGGCCTAAAAAGTTTATATCCACCATCTAATATGGTAGATACCAAAAACACAATAAATTTTAATGGTTTCTTTTGGATATTTAAAAAAATGTTAATTCAAAAAAATGTTTTACAGGTAGATTGCCACATTGCAGCAAGTTCTAGGGTGCAGTAAAAAGAAAATCTATTATGTTAGCATGAAATTAAAGGCTTTATTTATTAGCTTTGCATAAGTTAGCATTATTAGCACAGTTAGAGTGATCTGATTTAAATCAAATGGGCACCATTTTGTTCGCTAGTGAATTTCGAATTCAATTCCATTGTGGGTCTTTCATAGAAACTCTCAAAAACTAAGATTGCCGATTTTCAGAAGTTTCTCTTGGAGCAAATACTTCAACAGCAGATAATCATTTAGATAATCATTTAGAGCTAGGTCCAGACTAAGAGATGAATGCATAGGAACCATGTAATAAAGCTACTGGAGCTTCTATGAATGTGTCTAAGAATTGTCTTTATGGAACGGAATTCCTCTCCTATTGGCTCCAAAGCTAGCCGGTTCTGGGCGATTATTATTCCAAATGCACAGCGCAAGTTTGAATTTGAAGAGTTTGCAATTAAACACACAACAAAGCCATATTGACAGTAAATCCAGGCTTCGCCATCATTTGAGCTGGTTCACAACGATTCGACACGACCGTTTTCATTTGACGTTGTCAACAAATACTCTATGCTTCAGATATCGGTCGGTTTTGTTTGGATTCAGCAGCGATTAGCAAAAGAAAATACGGTCTCTGTGGTTTGTTTTTGCTTTAACTCCAGCCTTATTTAAATGGTTTCAAAAGGTTTTTTCTGAAATGTTCAGTTCCTGGGCAATTGAAACATTGCTTACGTGATGGTTGAACTCTGCGGTTTCCATTATTTTACCGACATTTTCTAGAATTGACCTTACAGAGGGTGGTGCATCTTTAACATCAATATAACCGGAGCGGATTATTATTGATTGGCTGTTACATCACTAGAACTATAAACACTGCTCATATTTTCAGCTGCCTGGCTTGCGTTTTCGCCGTCATCGAAGACAAACTGTGGGATATGGCGTATTTTTTCGTTACTGTTGGTAATTTTTGATGTGTTTTCAAACAATGCAGGATTAAGTAAATACTAAACTGTCTGAGTATTTTTTTACATACGAAACCTCATCTTTATAACGCCATCTAGTGTGACCCGATCACACTTATACAACGCAAGATGCACGTTACTAAAGTCGTCCATTGGAAAAACAATGGATTTCTACAGTGGATTATTACCATTCACTATAATATAGATCTACTCGGTTTATCAGGTCTATCGGTCGCTCAGCCAGCCTGACAGATAAGCCTCAATCGACTTAAAAATTACTGAAATGAAATTGTCTTAATATCCCCAGGGTACTCGTATATACGAAACTTCCATTCCTATGAATGAGGGTGCATGTAAACATTGAAATGGAACTTTCAAATTCTCTATCACTTATCGTGTTGTAAGTCACACCCAACTCTAGTTTGATTTTGGCATGATTGAGGTCCCCGCCTCTTTTTGGAGTACTGATTCGGTTAATGAATTTGAAGCCCTTTAGAACCCCGGTAACTGTTCGATTCAGTGACCCACATTCGAAAATATATGTAATTAGTAATCTATTTACAGATTATTAGCAATCATTTATTACTACCAGAGACTATCAAATTATCAAATTGAAGTTTAATTTCGCTATTTATGTTTTATAATTATATATTATATATTTTTAAACTGCGCCGAAAAATTGTTTCTGACTCAAATATTGGTTTGTTTCTTACCTGAAATGAAATTTGAAGCCGAAATTTATTCGGTTTCTCTATTAAGCTATATATGAAACTAAAAGTGGAAACTTCTGAAAATTCTCAGAAATGATCTTAATATATTTTATCGCAAAGTGAAAATAGTGGGACACACGCCTTAATGGGACACATGCCTTCATGGGACACACGCCTTCGAGTGCAGCCCATATAAACGACGCAGTCAATCCTATTAAATTGTGCATATTGCATTTCCTAGGGAGTAAAGGTGTATAATATTTGATACGGTAAAAATAAGACAATCAAAAAGAAGCATTTAAGGTACAAAGCATCTTTTGGCCAAATATATATCAGGACTTTTCAGGTGGATTTAGTCATCCTGTCTGTAGTCTGTTGTAAATCTTTACAGAACTTTTTAACGCTTAGCATTGCCAGATCGTAGACAAGGAATGGGCTGTATTTATTCATGCATTCTGGTATCTATCATAAAATAACTGATTTTCCGAAAAAGGGTTTATTCCCTGTAACTCCTAATTTGCTCACTGCATTTTTGTCTATTGAATTGATTTCTAATGCTTGGCAAAATTTAAGAAAATCAAACGACTAACCACAGCCTTTCGGTAACTCCCATACAATCCAAACCATATGCCCATAAGTTCATACTCTTATCTTCTATCCAGTTCATCTAACGTAGTGACTGAAAACAAAAACGGGTCGCATTTTCGCCATTATCTCACATAAAAATTGGCCCTATTTTCAGAAATTGAGCCTTTCCCTTGTCATATTAAATGGTTAGAACGTATTACTTTATATTTTTGTCTATAGGTTTAATACAGGGATATCCATTTTTTGGTTTCAAAAGGAAATTTAAATAAAACACACTTAAGGCAATTATTTCGATGAAACATTTATTTCATTATAATGCTTGGACCTTGCCATTATATACGAAAAGCAATATCATTTAAATGGCCTTCTCTGGATTGGTTGTAGCAGTGGATTCTTTTGACATGGTTTTCGACCACCTTTTTGCACATTTTAACTGTTATCTCGGTGATAACTGGCTGAATGTTGGTTTCCAAATGTTCCAACTTTTGGGGATTATCCGCGTGAACATGATCTTTGACGTAGCCCCATAGAAAAAGCTTAACTGCGTCTAATCGCCTGATCTTGGTGGCGAATTGACGTCACCAAAACGTGAAATTACGCTTTCTGGAAATTTCTCATACAATAGAGCCAAAATCGGTTATGTTTTGTGGGTTGTGGCACTGTCTTGTTGAAACAACATACTGTCCAGTTCACAATCTTCAATTGCAGGATAAAAAAAGTCGGTTATCATACGGCCATAGCGCTCCACCACACTTTCACTAACAGAAGCAATATTTTCGGCAGAGCGTACATTGCGGTGGTGCACCGGCCCGACCACATCTGCAGCCCTTCCAGTCCCTTCAAATTTCTTTACAATCTTGCCAGTCGGCCGATTATGACGACCATAACCACCCCGTAATGTGTCCACGTTTTAATCACCTCTTTTGTAGTAAGTTTTAACTATTCATACGCGTTTATAATATTTAACAGTTGACAGCTTTGCTAGGCCGGCGGTTTTGAAACCACTAAATGGATAACCCTGTATATAATATTTGCCAATACTCGTATGTGCAACTCGTATATCGACCAAATAACCATCACTCCCCTTCTGGTATTTTCAGTACCGATGACAGATTTAATCCATGATTGGTTGATTTCATGTTTTTTTAAAGCAATTACAATGAATTCAATAAAATTTCGCGCCAAATTGTAACAAGTTTAGTAGGGATTTATAACTATTAAGAGTCTGTGAATGCTTACCCTCTCTCTTTTCCCCGGATAACTTCGAATTTTAACAAATTCTTTTAGGAAGCTCATACTATCAAACCAATAGGGCCAACTGCCGGAAGTATCATCTGATTCTGCATCGCTTTTATTGGATTCCTTAAGTTTGTGCATTTCCCGGCAATATTGACTCCTCAAATAGTTAATCTTGGTCTGGGAAAAAGTTAAAGTACACATAAAAACAACATTTGTCAAAGTTGTTGTGTTGACAATTTCACCTTAACATCATTCGTGGTGATTTCGGGCATAGAACCGCGTAATTGTTCAGTAATTTTCTCCAAAGCTATTTGTCGCGAATTTTTGTGGCTGTACAATTTGTGCTGTGGATTGTACAGACATTCACATTGCTTCCAATACTCAATTATTTGCAGGACCCGATCTTTGGTCCACTCAATCTGTGTGGATGACATAATTGTGTGATTGGTATTGTGCATAATATAGTAATTGGCGGAACTTTTAATGAAATGAAGCTCTGGGTAATGAACATACTTTGAGATATCGGTCCATTACCGCCATAATTTCCCTCGATGGTGGTGGGGATGACGGTGACTGGCGTACAAATCAATTGGCTTCTGTTGTTAACCTCCTTTAGCACAACCCAAACGTGTTTAATCGTATGGTTTTCTTTTTTCAATTTTGTTTGCTTTAATATGTGTATAACAAACTGTGTGGAACAGAGTAAACAATGAATGAATGGTTATGGTGAACAAACAACGAATCTCGAGAATAAACAATCACCAATCGGCCCGTATCGTGGTGCATGCGACTAAAGAGAATAACACGATCCGATTTACCGGAGCACTGTCACCCAACTGAGTGTGCGACACAGCGAGTACAGCCATGCCTGCCGTACGGGTATGTATAACGGAATGTATTACTACTAGTATTCTCACAAAACGTTTTCAATGTGTTTTATTGTGTGACATGTTGTTGTTGTTGCTGGTATCGTTCTTGACAATATTTGTTTAGATGCACTCATTGCCTGTCACACCAGGAATGGAAATTTGAAGAAACGGCATATAAGGTATTTGGAAATAGTACTTTTAGGAACGGACTCCAGAGAGGCCAACTCTGGAGGAACAAAACGCGCAGGGGAATTACAGTAGATTTGTGAGGTAATTGAGTTCGTGAATGTTCGCGTTTGTGAACTGTTCATTTTTGCGAATGTCAAAAATTTGCAGCAAAAATTATTAAGAACATTTCACACACGTTATAATGCGAGATGAAATTTATGAAAAAAAAAAAAAAAAAAAAATAAAAATAAAAATATTAATAATAATTCATTAAGGTTAAGCGAAGATTTTTGTAAATTAATACAGCAATAAAACCAAAACAGAAATGTCAGTCAATTAAATTAACCTTCATTTGTGGTCTAAGGATTTTTGCAAGGGACAGATTAAATTTCGAAAAGTCGGTAAATTTGTATGAAAAATACAATTATTTGGGAATATAACGGTCATTTGTATTGGTGGTACAAGAAAGGGCGGTTGGAGTTACAATAAAAACGTTGAATTAAGCAGCGTCGTTCAATTTGCATGGCGGTATCAGAAGGGGTCCGATAATTCTCCCTACTTTCTTTAGCAAACCATTAATATATACTGAATTTAATTGAAATTAGTGAAACTGCACAGAAGATATAAATCTAGTGAAATATGGGTTAAATCGGTCATTTGCACGGTAGGTACCGGAAGAGGTATTGGTAGCCGATTAATTTTTTGAGATTTTATCAATAGTTATAGAGCAAAATGATGGGCATAAACTCTTGTCGCTGCAGTATGAATATTAGAAGATACAGTAAAAATAATTGAATTTTTGAAAATCGGTAAATTTTGGTGTAGGTAGGTGGTGGTGTAGGTGGTGTAGAAAGAGTTTACCGTGTAACCCATTTACAATCTCTAGTTACAATTTGGCAAATTATTAGGCTGTACCAAGTTACATGAAGTTTTAAAACTACTTGCAATAGTTATTTTGTCTGCCAGCCAGCCAGCCAGACACATAAATATCATTTAATCGACTTAAAAATTTATAAAACACACTTGGTCAAAATATACTTCACATCTTAGACGCCTTCTTTTGGGTGGTATAATTTTGCTGTATCAAACGATATACATCTTCATTCCAACGGGCAAATGCATAAAAATTGATTCATCTTCTTTCTTTTCATCACTTTACTTCGCAGAAATTCAGTTAAAGTACGAAAAATTGTACTAATATGACGAAAGGTGCATCCCTGTGGCAAACTCAGGGTATTGGTGCCAGACGGCAAACCAAGAGAGAAAACAAACAAAAGTAAAGATTTTGATGAGATAAAATGGATATTCGATTGTACGAGTACAATGTTAATGCAGGCTGTGACATTCTTATTATTATACATATAACTGGAAACACATAATACATTCGTGCACACATATTACTTTGGAACACACACATATGTGCATATATACCTAAATATTTATAAGTATATGTTGTGTTGCACGTTCAGGCCGTCTGAGTTTATGAATTGTACTCACATGTCGGTGCTGTGGCTCATTTTCGAATTGTATAAATTATTGTTTTTTGGATTCGAATGTAAGAACTACTCTTGTACCCGGTGTGAGTCAGAGGGTATAATGGAAATGTATGTTTACTCGGATTTCTCACTTCATTCCAATGAGACTTTACATTTCGGTGTGGATGAACATGTTTTCACAACTGCTTAGAGAGAAGAAAATAAACCGAACAGTAGTAGACTTTTAGCGATCATCAACTCAGTGGGATCTTTTGTGGTTTGATCGTGACAGGTGAATTTGCTTTGATTAACGCAAAAGGGAACAGAACAGAGAGAATATCATTGAATGTTTGTGCCAACGTTTGATGAGGATGGTTCGTTTGTTGGTCGTCATAAAAAAAAATTTGCTGTAGTTAACATTGTGTGTTTGTTTCTGTTTTCGTTAGAGAATTATGATTGGAATTTGTGCAGTAATTTGGTATAGAAAATTCGCTTTCGATATTTTAAAGTCCGCGATATCTGATATTTTTATACCTTAACCCAGAAGAATGAAGAATGTATGTCAGTCAGAAGTAAAAGTGTAAAGTACCAATCGTTTCTTGACGAAACAAGTCCCATACTTTTTTAAGTCAATTGAGCGACGTCTGTCTGTCTGGCGAGCCCGCTGGTTGCCTGGTTGGCTGCCATAAGTAGCCATAGAACTATTTCAAACTTTGTATAGATCGTAGTGTAAATAGGGTATATCGGTCCATCGCTTCTGTTACCTCCCAAACAAATTGACCGATTTTCCGAAGTTCAATTTCCTCGCTGTAGCTCATTTTCTGTAATAAACATCAACGGAAATTTTTGTCCTCCGCATTGTATCACAATTTACCATCCTCACCCCTTTTGGCACCTCACATACAACTGACCGATTTTACGTATATGAGTTTAGCCATTTAGTGGTTTCAAAATCCCCCAGTCTGGCAAGGCTGTCATCTGTTAAATAACTGTCGTCTGCAGTGTTATTTATTTAGTGAAAGGTTTGCCCTTTACGAATATGGATCGTTTAATATCTGAAGAACACGTAAAAATTGTTAAAACTTACTACAAAACTGGTGGTTCAAACGTGGGCTTTCAATCGATCAAAATTTTCTTCAGCGATGAAGTTCATTTCTCACTCGGTGGTTACGTCGACAAGCAAAATTGTCGCATATGGAGCTCGGAGAACTCAGAAGTGATTGTGGAAAAGCCAATGCATCCCGAAAAAGTGACTGTCTGGTGCGCAGTATGGTCTGGAATCGTCACTGGACCGTAGTTTAAAAAAAAAACCTGAAAACGATCCACTGCTGTAAAAAAACCAGACTCGGATGTTTAAATGACATTGTATTTCGTACATAATGGCAACGTCCAAGTATTATAATGAAATAAAAATGTCATCGAGATCATAGCTTTATGTGTGTTTTATTAAATTTTACTTTTGAAACCGAAAAATGAATAACCCTATATATTGTTAGGTGCACTAAACTTGATGGAATTCGGTTCACGTTAACTATTTGGCAAAGTAAGAACTCATAATGAAAACGGACCATACTGTCACATCTATTCTGGTACCTCCCATACAAATTGATCGATTTTTCGAAAGTTTTAAGTACTTAAATAAGATATACGGCAGTTATCTATGTGCCCTAGTCAGACAGACGAAAATCGCTTAGTCCACCTAAAGTGTTCTGCAAGGTATTTGGTGAAAAAATATTTGGTATTTTAAGCCCAACGTTATGACAGGCAGTAACCAGGATTTGTTATTGAGTTATATTAACCCACTCATTCTGAAAGCTTCCATAAAAATTGATCCACCTTCCAAAATGCATTTTTTTCCGCATCTCCTAACTCGTCGACTGCTGTAAATTATATTTGTTCTTTTTATTATTTATTAATATTAATGTTATTATTAATTATTTATTTTAAACAAAAAAAAAAAAAAAAACGTTGTAATAACCACACACCTCCAGATATTTCCTAAACAAATGCCCAATTTAACCAATGTATTCTTAGTTTAATTGCACTACATTTTCGGAACTTTGGTACACATTAACCGTTTGCAAAGTAAAGTCTCAGGGAGAAAATAGAGTTAATTTCTACTCAAATTTCTAGTATCTCCCATACAAATTGATTGATTTTCCGAAATGCAATATTTCCTCTCTAATTTCTTAGTAGTAGGCTGCAGTTTCCAAGACTTTTGTCCGTTATGTTGATTTATAATTTTCTGTAAAACTCAAAAATAATCGCCTAAGTAACTACGTTCTTCTGGCACCTTCCGTACATGGGATCGATTTAAACCACATATTCTTAGCTATATATCTTTCATGAAGTTTTGTTTTAATTTCTGTCACATTTGCCCTTTTGGCGAAGTAAACGTGATCAACTTTAAGTGAATTATATATAGATTTGATCACTTTTTACTCCTCCTTTAAAGTATAATGATGTATTTCCTTAAAAAACTTAAAAACAAAAAAAAAAAAAAAAAAATTCCTTGCATCCCATGAATGAGATATGAACTATACTCGTATATATTTTTACATTTGTTAAGCTTACACGCATTCTATTTTTAGACTCACTCAACGGGACACACAGTCTTCCGAATGTCACGGTTTGAAAAACAATTACTAGACTTGTCGATTACTTGACTACTCAAAGTATTTATTAGGCTCAAATAATGAAAGGTGGCTGTGTGCGGTATTAAACCAGGGATCCTGAATCCCCGAATGCTCATCAGTTGTACTAACCATCGCGCCACGACCGGTCATCCTTAAAAGAAATCAATCAATATTTTTGACTATATTTGAAAGTTTGATTCCTTCTGACCGGTCTATGAACTCTACGCCAGTACACAGCGATACACAGTAAAATGTTTACTGATTTTTCAATAAACACAGAGAAATATTTTAGGTGAGCATACGAGTATTTATAGTATCACAGAAATTTTTCCGAATTTCTTACCTCAAGAATGTATCCCTAGAAATCTTTTACAGTGCTTGGTTTTACAGAAGCGGAAGCAAATAGCGCGCTCTTATTTCACTAGAAATATTTGTACGATGTTCACATAATAGAAAACATTCTGACGGTAGTCTTTAGCGTCGGGGCACAGCCATACATATGTATTTTTGATGCAGCAAATTAACCAAAAACTACCAATATTTCATTATAGAATTGTTGGTTTTATTCGAAAAACTACTTTTTTTATAAAGGGTATCCCAACAAGAACGCAAGATTTAAATTTGGCGCCATTCGAAGTGTCATTGTTTGACATTTGAACAATTGTTGTTGTTTGCTAGCAGAAGGTACGAGGTTAGTAAAAATGGAGCGTTACACGAATGAACAACGCATTCTCATTGTGAAATTGTTTTACCAAAATGGTGAAAGTTTTGCGACTACAGTTCGCAAATTGCGACCAATTTAGGGTCACAATAATGCACCAAAAGAGTCAACTGTAAAGAGATTAATGGATAAATTTGCCAAAACTGGGTCTGTTAGTGATGTAAATCGATTGACCCAAAAATGTCGCAGCTATATGTGATGATGTCTCTTAAACTCCATTCACCTCAAATCGACACCGAGCTCAGCAAACTGGTGTCTCCAAATCCACTAAGCAGAGAATTTTGACGAAAGATTTGCATC
>JAHXMU010000662.1:145737-194794 GCA_019455685.1 Philornis downsi
AGGTGCCGTTTCTAATTATATGCTTTTTCTTGGTTATGTGTACTTTCTTTCTTCAGGTGACGGCCGGCACCCCTTTGGTGTACTCACACTAATCCCGAAGGATTAGTTAGACTACCAGAGATTGGAAGTAGGTCCCTTGGAAAAGCTTCCTCAGGTCCCACTCCCGCACTCAGAAAAAGTACCTTTGTAGTCACTTGGTATGAAGTGAACTACCTCCCGGGTAGGAGTTGAGGTATCTAGGAAAACCTCGGATAGATATGAACAGTGTTTTCCAAGCTAATGCCTTCCTTCACCAACGCTTGAGCAACGCAAAAGCACTGAAAATACTTGTTCGGGCAACCACAGCCAGCACGATGCTCCCACTTGGGGTCCTACACCATTGACCAGGAAGGAACAATGTTCCTTGGGCCCCTGGTCACCCGTGCTGCCAGAAGAGAAGAACCCTCTGGTCTGGGTTTCGCAGACAAGCTACTCCAGTTTTGCTTTATCATACCTCGCATGGAACTGGTAATCCATTATCTATGGCATAGATTTTCAATGTCCGAGGAGAGAATATCAACACAGCAAAGCATGCCATGCTTCAATCATAGTCTATTAACCAGATTTCTCTGGTCGTACAACTATTAAAAACGGAAAAGATAAATCTTCTGATACCTCCCGACGGCTTCTCTATGTCGCACCTGTTGCCAGGATGTGTCTTGTTTAACTATGACTCTCCCCTTTACTTGGTTTTCGAAAAACGAGTTCCAAGATCAGTTTGATATCATATTATAGGTGAATCCCAAGACATAATCCACCTTTCCCTAGGGCGCCTGGCACAAGGCCACACTACTTTGTTTAATCGCAAGCATCATACCCTTTGCCTGCTTAATTACAGGATCTGGTAGAGAGGCCTGCGTTCTAGGGGTAAGCGGTACAAAGCATCCTAGGATACACCCGCCTACCCCTATAGGACTGTTAAAGTGGGAGAAATTAGTCTGGTAATAAAGTTTTTCATTTATCAAGAAAATTTTCATCACATTTTTATATTTATATTGATTTAGTGCAGCCGGAGTATTAGCCCGCAAAAATATAGTAGAAACACGCAATAAAATTTAAACAGATTTTTATATCAAGTCTTTTTTGACCAAATGTGTTTCATGACTTTTTCGTTCGTCTAGCTGGCACACATCTGTCTGCCAAGCTGGCACACACAATAACTGGTACAAATTTTTATGACGCTTCCAAAAACTTTACATAGGCCAATATTTTGCCAGATCGAAGCCAATGATTGTAAATGGGCTTTATCGATTCCTGATGCCACCCGCACTAATTTACCAATTTTCCTAAATTCAGTTTTTACATGTAACTCCTATCCTATAAAATGCAGTAACATAAGTTTTTGCTCACTATATTGGTATAAAATGTTTGGCAAATTTAAAAAAATGACCGACTTAAACCATATTGTCCTAGGTTCTTATTTTTTTTATTTGTTTACACAATATGTTTTTCAAATTTGCTACACTTTGAATGTTTATCAAAATAAGTTCTCAGAATAAATATAGGCAGCATCGTTACTCTCCTTCTGGAGCCGTCCACAAAAATTCGACAATTTCCAGAAATTTCTGCGAACTTTATTGATTTATAATTGTCTGCTTTACTTGAGTAAAATCGATCAATTTATAAAACCTGTTTTGACACTTTCCATACAAAATGACAGATTTAATTAACATACTCGTATTTCTAATTTCATATCTTTCTTTCAAATAGTTGTACTTAATTCAGCAATTCAAAATGAGTATGAAAATGAAGACATGCTGGTATCTGGTATCTCCCAAACAAATTAACATTCATATCATCAGGTTACTTAAATTTTTGGCAATTGTATCGCATTATAAAGCTTTATAAGATTTGAAAAAAACGGCCGAATAACCAAGCCCTCTCTCGTAAATAAAATACCCAATTTAACCCCTTCCATTCAGGTACACTAAATTCAGTGTCGTTTAGCACGAGTCAGTCCTTTTGTAAACTTATTCCTGAAATGAATACATTACTATTTCTCTCAGGAAACCACTTATATAAATTGAACAATTTAGTAAAAATCTGTAGTTTTGTAAAGCAGGAAGACGTTGGGTGTACGTATTTAACGTTGGCATTTATTAAAATTTAGAATATAGTTTGAATTGCTCTTTCCAAAGCATTTCCCATAACTTTTCTTAGAATTTCAGGTCCCAGCGCCCCCACTTATTTTCGGATATTGGCCATAAGTTGTTGAATTGTTTATGGCTTATTGGCATATACTTTACCCTTTCGGTAGCTCCAAAGGAAAAAAGTCGGCAGCCGTTAAATCAGGCGAACGTGGTGGCCACTTAAATCAGAAAAACGTGATATTCGACTGCGAAAAATTTCGCGCAGGACGAGCATAGTTAGACGAGCTGTATGAGCTGTGGCTCCATCTTGTTGGAACCACAAGTCTGGATTGTTCTGCATCTTTGGCCTTATAAATTGTCAATCATTTCCCGGTATTGAATGCTGTTCACATTAATAGCAGCTACTTCGTCGTTTTCAAAAAAAATATGGTCCAATGATCCTCTCTGAAATTATTCCACTTCATACTGTACATATACATCTAAGTGGGTGCATTTGATCTTCAATAATTTTTCTAGGACTTTCGGTGCCCCATATTCTGCAATTTTGTTTATTCACTTGTTCATTTAGGTGAAAATGAGCCTCACCGCTCATTATGAGTTTCTGAATAAACTCGTTGTTTTCTAGGCACAATTCTTGATATATTGAATGCGTTCTTGTGCATCATTTGGTTTTAACTCGTGAACCAAGTGCGTCTTATACAGGAAAAGATGTTACATATGTAAAATTCTTTGCAAAGACCGCCTAGACATCTCCAACTGCTGCTTTCGGGGTTTCCTCAATACTTGCTTGCACTCGAGCAATGGTCACTTCATTTCGAACTGCACTAGGTCTTCCAGCACGTGGAAGATCAGAGACAGCCCCTTGTTCCCCAAAACGCTGAACCAATTGGTAAATTGTTGGAGGACTAGGAGCATTTCGGACATAAAAGATATGATCGATATGATCTTTGTGTCTGAGTAATCGAATGCTGATTTTCAAAGTAAAATTGAATTGTTCTGTGCTGAACCTTTCCATCATAAATTTCCCAAGTATTATTTAGTTAATTCTGTAAAGAGACGCAAAAAAGACTTAAACAAAAAAATTTATTCACTGATCAAATCTTAGCGTTATTTATGCGGCACCCTATATAAGTCAGTTCTTCTGACTAATATTTCTTTATTCGTTTTCTGTTCCGATTTGAATTTTTCTTCTGTTCGCATATCTGCACATTAGACTATTTTCAATTTTTACAGACATGCCAATCGGGAGACCCGACTTACACACTCCACCACATATCATTCAGGTCTTCCACTTAGAAGTTAAGGAAAACCAACAAATTTTGCTAAATGGGCTAATTTGTATGGGAGGCACCCAAAGGAGTGTAACAATAGAGTCCATTATAATTCTCAGAACTAAGCTAATAAAAAGCCTGGAGCGAGTTAATTTATAGAGAATTTAGTACAATTGAATGAACTTATCAACCTAAGGATGTATGAAGTATATCTCAGCGGCCTAGCAATTTCAAATTATAAGAGAAGTACAGAAATTTGGAAAATAAGCAAATTTGTATAACAGATAGGTAAAGGAGCATGACAATACAGTGTAGTTCCATTCCTACATCCAAGTTTTCTAAATGCTAAAACTGTCTGAATGAGGTACAATTGAATAAAAAATATGAATCTGAAAATAAATGCGCTAAATCGACCATTTGTGTAGGGGATACTAGAAAGGATGAAATTTGGATTTTGCAGACAATGAATTAAAAACTTTAGGGGAAAATTGATTTTCGGTGAATAAATAAAATTGTGTAAGGGTTACCAAAAAAGCGAATTGGCTTAGACCATTTACAGTCTCCGTCTACGATCCGATAAGAGGACTAGCTGTCTTTCAGTTTTAATAAATTTTATGAGTATTATCGACATTCATCGTGTCTACAAAGCAACTAGCAAGACAATCAAATGGAAATAGCTGAAACGATTTAGAAGTTATGAAATACTTTTATTAAAAAAGTATTCAATATTTGAAACGCATCCTTGTGTATGGTTCATTCTTGCCATTTTGAATGATATACTCGTGCATTACATCATAAAACTACCTGGAATTGGTCAATAAAGCATACGATTTTATACAAGATATCATATTTATACAAATTTATTGTATAGACTTCAAAGTACATCTCTTCCGAAATAATACACTGATGCCAAAGAATATTCTAAAGGAATATTCATACAGGAATAATGGAATATTTATATAACTGATGTGAAGGTTTTACATGAGTCTCGCTGTGAAAGCCTTACCCATGGTGTGCCACCACACAGGTGCTGTTTACCATCATTTACTTTTCTTTCTTGGTTATGTGTTCGTTCTTTCTTTTAGCGACAGCAAGCGCCCCTTTGGGGTACCCAAACTAATCCCGAAGGATTAGCCAAACTACCAGAGATTGGAAGTAGGTCCCTTGGAAAAGCTTCCTCAGGTCCCACTCCCTCACTCGGCTAAAGTACCTTTGTGGTCACTTGGTATGAAGTGAGCTACCTCCCGGGTAGGAGTTGAGGCAATGTTGGAATACCTCGGATAGACATGAACAGTGTTTTCCAAGCTAATACCAGCACGATGCTCCCACCGGGGGTCCAACACCATTGACCAGGAAGGAACAATGTTCCTTGGCCCCTGGTCACCCGTGCTATCAGAAGAGAAGAACCCTCTGGTCTGGGTTTCGCAGACAAGCTACTCCAGTTTTGTTTTATCATACCTCGCATGGAACTGGTAATCCATAATAATACGGCATAGATTTTCAATGTCCGAGGAGAGAATATCAACACAGCAAAGTACACCATGCTCCTATCATAGTTCATTAACCAGATCTCTCTGGTCATACAACTATATTTACGGAAAAGATAAATCTTTTGATACCTCTCGACGGCTTCTCTATGCCGCACCTGTTGCCAGGATGTGTCTTGTTTAACTATGACTCTCCCCTTTACTTGGTTTTCGAAAAACGAGTTCTAAGATCAGTTTGATATCATATTATAGGTGAATCCCAAGACATAATCCACCTTTCCCTAGGGCGCCTGGCACAAGGCCACACTACTTTGTTTAATCGCAAGCATCATACCCTTTGCCTGCTTAATTACAGGATCTGGTAGAGAGGCCTGCGTTTTAGGGGTAAGCGGTAGAAAGCATCCTGGGAAACACCCGCCTACCCACGGAATATTCATACAGAATTATAGATCACGATAGCTTACAAAATCGTTGCAGTCAACAAATTTGGAGTTGCAGGAAAAAATTTGAATTTCGGAAAGTCAGCCAATTTGTTTGCGAGTTGTGGGAAGAAACGAACCGATATAACCCATTTACAAATTCCAGCTTTGATCTGACAAAATATTAGGCTGGGCCAATTTTTGAGAAGTGTCATAAAAGTTTTTGACTGTTATCATGTCTACCAGTCAGCCAGACAGACGGACTGCACAAAGTCTATAAATTTCTAAAACGCATTTAGTCAGAAGACACTTTGACGTTGAATGCTTCACTCTGTGCGTTACATTTTTATATCTTCACCCCCGGAGGATTGAAGATATTTATCATTTAATACGGCAAAAATGTAAGCGTTTTAGTGGCTTTTATGACAATTTAAGTCAATTGAGCGATGTCCGTCTGTCTGGCTTAGTGGCTGACTGGATGATGGACATGATAACTGGAACTTCTTAAAACTTGGTACATCCTAATATTTTGCCATGTGGTAGTCGGGGAATGTAAATGATCTACATCGGCTCACTTTGTCTGGTGCATCCCATTCAAATTGACTAGATTTCTGAAATTCAATTTCCTTGTTGTAACTCCTCCCTCGTTCGTAATGTGCAGCATCTACATTTTTGTCCGTTGCAACATTACGATTTCACGTAAAATTTAAAAAAAAAATTGACTGATTAGAAGGGACTACACTTCTGACGTACTCACAAATGATCGATTTAATCTATATGTTCTTATATTCATATATTTTATGTAGTTGGACTGAATTTAGTCAAACTTGGTACACATTGAGTGTTTGTTAAAGAAGGGTCTCAGGATAAAAATGGAAGACATTGTTAGACCCATTCTAATACCAGCCATACAAATTGACCGAATTACCTATAATTTTCAATTAGTCGGCTGTAGTAGTCTATACTTTTTATTCATTGCAATTGTTTTGCAATTCTCTGTAATATCGGTAAAAAGTCGATCAAGCAACCACGCCCGTTCTGGTATCTCCCATGCACGTTGACCAACTTATCGAAACTTGAATTTCCACAGTAAACCATAATTCGAAGCCTGAAGTTACTTAAATTCTCAACAATTAAGTGTAAGAAATGTGGAAAATCGACCAAGTGACCACGCCCTCTCTGGTATCCACCGTAAAAAAATACTTTATTTAATCTATATCTTCCTTGCTTTGTATTTTTCTTTCAATTCCACTATACGTATTTATCATAATTGAGTTCGCATCAGGCATTAAGGGCTGCGAATGAAAACACATTGCACTGCCGCGTTCTTTAGGGTACCACATATAAAAATTGACCGATGTAGAGAAAAATCGGTGGCCCTACGACAATTGCCAAATGAAGAACTTGAGAAAGTTACAAATTTGCTTTTTTATTGTGCTTTAATTCCGAGTATTTTGCGCAACAACACAAAAGGACATCGGGTGACGATATATGTAAGCCAGTTCACCTGACTGAAATTTCTGTACTGGTTCGCCGTATCAGTTGACATTTACCTTAATTTCTTTGAGTGAAGTTGCAATTATTCCTTCGGATGAATATGCAAATGTTTACACAATTTTTAATGCAAAATTTGAATTGTTAAAATTAACTTACTTCTGAAACCAATTCAGAACATGTATTGAACTATGCCATGTTAGTTATAAAAACGAAGTCCTGTTAAAGTAAAATCTACTGCGTACTATTGCTTTGATTCCGAACTTTCACAATTTGCAACTTATGTGTACAGAAGCAGTAGTTGTTGTTTTCACTAACGTTAAATTATAGATGTTTGAATTCTCGAAAATTAAAACTTTCAATTGGATTTAATTATGTTAACATATTTCCATAAACATGCTCAAATCTAAAGTAATTGAAATGGGTAAGCGGACAAATAGATACTTAAGGACTAAACAGGCTGCAGATTGAGAATTTGTGCTCGTGTGCATTAACACGGATCCACAAACATAACTGTGAGCTGGTGAGTTTATCTAGTACACAGAGAAAAATTAATTTTCCATATGTTTGAATAAAAATGAAAAATATTAGGGAAATATGCAATGACACCAACACTACTACATTACATTACGTATTTCATAAAGCAAAATCTGTTATGACGTTGAGGTTGGTATGCAACGCTTCTATATCTAAGAAAATGTAATATTTGTTTGAATGTTTTCAAACAAAATTGTTGCCTGCATTGTGAGTGCAGCTTATAGGATATGATTATGCCTAAATTTCCCTATGTTTGAATGAAAATAAAAAATATTAGAGGAATATTCAATAACACTATTATTATTATTTCATAAAACAAAATCTGTTATGATGTTGGCGTTGGTATGTAACGCTTCTCTGTCTAAGAAAATGTAAGCACGCGGCTGTTTGTTCGAATGTTTTCAAACAAAGTTGTTGCTTACATTGTGAGTGCAGCTTAAGGGATATGATTATGCCTAAATTTCCATATGTTTGAATAAAAATAAAGTATATTATGTAAACATGCTGTAACACTGTTACATTACATTACATATTTCATAAAGCAAAATCTGTTATGGCATTGGGGTTGGTATGTAACGCTTCTGCATTTAAGAAAATGTAGGCATTCAACTGTTTCCTCGAATGTTTTCAAACAATGTTGTTGCTTACATTGTGAGTGCAGCTTAAGAGATATGCCTACTATTTGTTAGCCTTAAAATGTAAAAATGGACAACTTCGGAACAAAAACAGAGCTGCATAACGATTTGTTCTAAATTTGTTTCATTCTATTTCAATTTTTCTGTCCGAATATGTTTCTGAATGAGCCGACTAGAACTTTCCTAAAGGCACCATCTGGAAGTTGGCATTCTTTGCTCAAAAAATAATAAAGCGGCCAAGAGAATATAAGGTGAAGTACCTAAGGGTGGCGCGGCAAACAATTTTTACTCTAGCGAATCGAAATTGCTCATTTCAGATACTCTCCGTAGCTTTAAGCAAATTAATATCTCCCATGTGTGGGGCACAATTTATATTACGCCTCAAGGCACGCAAAGGTGCTATCATAGATGCCACTGCCGTTGATTACATATGGTCAATTAACGTTGGATAGCATGGACTTGAATCATAATGCAACCAAATTCTATCAAACAAGAAATAATTGCTTCAGCCCGCTAGTCAAACATTTTATCTTTGGAACCCGGAGTAAACAAGAGTGAAAATTTTTCCGCTTATCGTAATGACGATATCTTTTGGATTTGCTGAGAAAATTATGTTATATTTAATATCTGTGGCACAATAAATTTACAATTTGCAGGCAATCGTATATGTGATTTCAGTAGGATTTCTGTAAGATGATAAAATAGAGGAGTTTTTTTCTCCGTGTGTATATGTCCGCCCTTGTTTTGATGCATGCATGTTTATTATAAACATTTATAGTGATTGTTTATTTAATTTCGGTTTTAGTTTTTACTTTGCTGTTGCTGATGCTGATGATGCTGCCGCCTTGTTGTCAAGTGTTCCAGGAAACACTTGGTTGGGCTTTTGGGTCAGCTGCAAAAGAATACCTCATCATCAACATCACATGCATCGTCATGGTTCTCGTCATCCTCATCGCCAATGTCCGCAAAAAACATGCAAATTCACTTAACAATTATTATTGTTGTTTAGTTGTTCCTGATGTTGATTTGGATATTGTTGTAGAATTAGTTATTGTTGTTGTTGTCGTCGGTGTGCCAATGTACTGCTCCATTTGGACATGGGCCAGAAATTGTCATATGCTGTAGTGCTTGTGGCAATAAAGTGTTAAAAGCACAGTCATTAGTATTGGTAAACTATGTACGTGAACGTAAGGCCGTCAGGACACATAGAAGTTTATTGGTGACCTTAGCCAATTCAAATATCTAACACATTTACGATATATTTTCGATTACACGAAAGCGAATTAAAAGAGGATAGCATATTGGAAAACACGTAGGAAATTCAACTACAAATTGTTTGTGTAGGAAAAAAAAATAGTACAGAAATTTCAGTCCGGCGAATTGAATTACAAGTACTTACAAATGACGTCTCTTAGGGATGGTGAAAAAGTTTTAGGTTCATGACAGAAGGATTATGATAAATCGTTAGTTTCCTATCGTTATCAAAAGCTATAATGATAGGCGCTTGAAATGTTGCCAACTTCATGCTACTGTAGCAGCCAAACGGCTAATAATGACAGCGCGCTCATTGTTTTTATCAAGCTTCAGTCTGTTGTGTTGCTTACAAACCTATGGAGGCATATCGTTTTACGTCGAAGTTAAAAAAGTCATCTATATGGAGTTCAAACGCAATAGAGTTATTGCCCTATATTTCGCTGGAAAATCGCATATAGCCACTCTTGATGAGCTAGGACATTTACGAGTAAACAAAAAGTTTAAATATCGCACCATTACAAGTTACACGTTCTAATAGTATAAAAAAACGCCATGGACTTGGACAGCCAAGAGCAGCAACATCACCAGAAATGGTTTGAAAAATTAAGGCCAAAACTCAATGGAGTTCACGAAAATGCGCAGTTCAAGTGGCGAAAAATTTTAGCGTGTCTGCTCATAGCATGAAACGCAAATTATAATGTGAGTTACGATTAAGACCAAAAAAAAAAAAAATGCAAAAAGTGCAAAATTTAACACCTACACAAAAGACTGTTCGCCCAGCCTTGCACGTTGGTAGAAAAGTGATTTTATGTTTCAGAAATATGTAAAGAAACAACGATCGTGTAGGAGTATGGCTAGAGTGCAAATCAAAATATAATTTAGACCAGAAAATAAATCAACAAATTTGCCGTGGAAAGACTTTAGACGATGCTTTGTATACTTGAGCACGTGAACAATTCGGTAGAAACCGTTGGACGTATGCACAAGACTCCAATAAAGCCCGTGAATCCCAACGTTTTTTTAAAGAAACATGTCCCCAGATTTTCTCTTGTATAATGGCAACCATATTGTCCGGACTTAAGCCCAATGAATTTTATCAATTAGTCTTTTTTGCGGACCAAAGTATCAACGAAAAAATATGAGGCGTTCAATGTCTTAAATATTGTTTCCGCCGAGAATGGGACATACTACCTTCCCGGCGAGGCTCGATGCTATTATCGGCACAAAAATAGTTTACTCTGAGCAATAACATATTTTTTCTAAAACTTGAAAGTTTTTGCACTTTAAAATCTTTAGCTTTTAAACAAGAAAATCTAAATTGCCAAATTATAGCATTTTTAATAATAATAATACTTTACGCATTTACTCTGCATAAAAACACCATAAAAGAAACTAAATTTTAACTATCCGAAATCTTTCGCTTAGAAAGTGTAGAGGTACCATAGTTTTTTGTCAAATGGGTCAATTTGAATTCTTTTTTAAATAATTATACAAATTAGCTCCGAGGGATCTAAATCTTGCGAATAAGGTGCGGGATGAAGCAATTCGAACTGTAATTCATTAATTTTGGTTGTCGAAATTATGGATATGTGAACTGGAGCATTGTTGATTGATGAAACAACACTTTCTTTTTCGCCAAAAGCGGCCTTTCTTCTATAATGTCATTGCCTAAACGCTGCAAGACATTAGCAAAATATTCGCCGTTGATGGTTTTTTCTTCTTGAAGATAATCAATAAAAATAATCCCACTTGCATCCCAAACAACGGACGCCATGACCTTGCCTGGAGATGGAATCATCTTTGCCTTCTTTAGACATGATTCTCCCATTCCAGTCCACTGCTTTGACTGTTCCTTTGCCTCAAGTGTAAAGTGGGGGACCCATGTCTCATCCATGGTTATAAATCGGCGCAAATATTCGGCTTTATTGCAGTGAAACATCGCCTAAAACTCTACTGAAACATCTTCAGGACGCTATTTTTTGCTTTACTGAAAGCAAGCGCGGCACCCATCTTGCGCACATCTTCAAATCTTCGTGCAATATACGATGCGTAACACTTTTTGAAATGCCTATCATTTCAGCTCGCTCACGCACCTTCAGGCGACGATCCAATCCCAATCCAATACCATTTTGTGGATTTTCTTAACAGTGTCTGACGTGCACACCTCAATTGGTCAACCACTACGGTGTTCGTTTTGGCAGCTGGTACGGACTAATTTAAACTGTGTTACCAAATAGTTTACAGTAGTAGACGAAGCAGCAGGCATGCCTAGAGTAGAATGTAACTTGGCTTTAAAATTGGTTGGGCTGAGACCTTTTAAATGGCGATATTGAATTTTTTCCTAGTTTACAAATTCATTGAAATTGTTTAATTTTGATGGCTCGAATAAACTGAATCTTAAAACATGAAAACACTTCTGAACAAAATAATTTTTTTTCAAACTACTGGCACCATCTACACGCCAGTTCGGCTAGTTTTGGACTGTCCTCGTGTACATATATGGTTCAACAACTTTTTGTTGGAAAACTTTTTCTACAGTTCGGTTCATTCTTGTAAGAGCAAGTTTAAATCTCCAAACTCTAATCTTCCAATCTCCAAACTGAAGCAGTCTCTAGATCGATCATTCTCCAGACTAATTACTTAATACGTGGATTTATATATTTCATTAAATTGTAAACTTTGTTCTGCGAAGGAAAATATTTGTCTTTGGGCCTCTTTGGGTACGAATTAGCGGAATTAGCCCTAAATTTTCTAAACGAAAGACAGTGAGCTATTGCTAAGTTATAACGAATAATTTTAGTACTTTATAATTTTACTTTTTCTATTATGCTTCAATACTGAGAATTTGTTGAAAAGAACCTAGCGATTTATCACTCCATTTCTGGCACTCCTCACATTTTGCAGACATCCATAGAAGTCAATTCAATTGATTGAAATTTCGTTACTGGTTGTTGAAATGCCTTATTATTATTACTGCTTTTTTTTACTGAGCTAAAATGCCCGGATCTATTGACTTTATCGTGTTATCTAACAAGAACTGGTCGTAAGGACTTCTCTATGGGCACAAGGAAAAACGAATTAAGCGGAACTTGGATAAAGTCTGGTTTATTAGTTTTTATTCTGTGTAGTTCACAAGTTATTTTAATAAAACGCAATACCTGTAAATATAGGTGTAAGGAAAAATATGCTTTTTACTTTTTTTTACTGTAGCAGTTCTTATGAAGTGCGTTTCATATTTATAAGGCCACCTATAAATTTGCTTTATTTGGTTAAGGGTACATTTTTTATTATTGTTATGATGTTCTATCAAAATACTTCCCACTCCTAAGATTTGTAATTTGTTTTGCAATTTGTTTATTTGTTTCATTCGTGTAACTAAATTTAATAATTTGATGCTTCCTAAGTTATGCAGAATTTAGCACGCTTGACTTGACTCAACGATATCAAGTGCTTAGAGTAGTACAAAATTCGGTTGAATTTATTGCAAATGTTTACAAGATATGATGGTAAGAACATATGAGTTAGACCGGCCATTTGTATGGAGGTACCAGAAGGTGCGTGGTACCTTCGTCGATTTTTTTTTAATGTATTGTTTTAGTCTACGAGTTAAAGCTACAGGCTAAAAATTTGATTTCGGGAAATCGTTTAGTTTATATGGGAGTTAAAAGGGTGGGCATACTTAAGCAGTCCACTTTTGTTCTCAAAACTAATTCAATGATGCATGATGTATGTCGCATTTGCCAGAATTCAGTGCAACTCCTTAGTGGATATGACAAAATTGGATGGGTTAAATCATTTGTATGGGAGATGCAGTTACTGCAGATTGAAGTTACTGCAGTATACGAATTAAGTATTACAAGGGAAAAATTCAAAATCGGTCATTTTATATCGAAGGTACCAGCAGAATAGTCAGTGGGACCCATCGTTGTTTTTGGACCCTAATTTAGCAAAAGTTTAATGATTGTCAGGTTTGACTGAATTTAGTGTAACTGAACAGAAGATATGAACTGGAGGTTAAATCGCTCATTTGTGAGAGAGAAGGGTGATGTGATTAATCAATCATTTGCATCAATCGTTATGCAGCACAACTATGTACAACGACTAAAGTTGCTGCAGTTTACGGATTAGAAATTGCAGGTTTAAAACCGAATTTCGGAAAATCATTCAATTTGTATTTGAGGGGCTATAATGATCAATCAATCAATTGCGATAATTTACATGACTCTCGCCATGAGGTCTTACTCATGGTGTGTCATCACACATGGGACTGTTTTCCATAATTCTTTTCTTGGTTATAATTCTTTTCTTCTTGCGGCAGCCAGCGCCCCTTTGGGGTACTCAAACTAATCCCGAAAGGATTAGTCGAACTGCCTTTGAGATTAGAATTAGGTCTCCTTGGAAAAAACTTCCTCAGGGCCCGCTTCCTCTATCGGCCAAAGTACCTTTGAAGTCACTGGTATAAAGTGAGCTTCATCCCGGTTAGGAGTTGAGGTAATCTAGCAAGACCTCGATAGACATAAACAGTGTTTTCCAAGCTTCTGCATTCCTTCAGCAACGCAACCTGAAGCAACGCAAAAGCACTGAAAACACATGTTCGGGCAACCATAGCCAGCACGATGCTCCCACAAGGGGTCCAATGCCAGGCAAGAACAATGTTCTTAGGGCCCCTGGTCACCCGTGCTACCAGAAGAGAAGAACCCTCTGGTCTAAGTTTCGCAGACAATCTACCCAAGTTTTGCTTTATCATACCTCGCATGGAACTGGTAATCTATTATCTACGGCATAGATTTTCGATGTCCGAGGAGAAATATCAACACAGCAAATTAATGCCATGCTCCTCTCGTCTATTAACCATATCTCTCCACGAAGGAACTCCATGGTCGTTGGCTATTAAAACGGAAAATATAAATCTTCTGATATCTCTCAACGGCTCCTGTTGCCAGGGTGTGACTATAATGGCCAGGCCGATATAGTCCATTTGCAATATCAGGCAGTGCCAAGGTTTAAGAAGGATTGCAAAGACTAACGCACTCATCTTGACTACTAGCCAGCCAACCAAACAGACGGACATAAAAAAACAAATTCCTTCGCACCTTATGAGTGAGACGTAGGAGAGCTTCCCACATTCAGTGAGATCGTACACACATTCTATTTTTAGACTCACTCAACGGAACCTACAGTCTAATGACGATTCCCAATGTCACAGTTTTAAAAATATTCGCTAGACTTGTCAAATACTTGACTCGAAGTGCTCATCAGACATAGTGATAGGTGGCTGTATGTGGAATTGAACCTGCGGTCATGTGAACGATAGCCGTGTGTACTAATTATCGCTCAACGGTCAGAGACGGACGTAGCACAGTGGAATTCGTGAAAGACATTTGGTCAAAATAACGTAGTCCTTCTGGATTGCATTATTCCCGAATAAAGTGGTAAGGTTATATTTATATGTTGTTCCTTTAGGTAAAGGTATAACAATTGCGCATTAATCTTTAGATGAGTCTAGACCTGTAGACCGTCCATTTTAAACATTATGAAAGAACGATTTATTAGATATTAGATATATAAATTAGATATTTCAGTACGAATACGTTTAGATCCTTTAACAATTCAGACTTTTGGAGGACCTGCCCACGAATACGGAAAAAATATATAAGTTATTTATTAGAATTCCATTGGCTTAACAGGTACACAGCATTATTTGCAGCCTGAGTTTGTAGTTCAACCCTACGTATATCCCTGAGCAAAGCCTGGCGAACACGCGTAGCAACACTTTTCAATTACTCCATAATAATGAACATTAATTTGTATGTTTGTGGTTTATTGGGTGAATAAGGAGACAACGGATACGTTCACGTACGTGCACTGAAGCAAGCTAAATTACACCAAATTATTGTACAAATTAGACATAGATGACTACACTGGACAGCACTCGTATTCCATTCGGATCGAGAGTGATAGGCCGGAGTGGCGTTATGGGATACTAAATAAAATTGAAATAACAGTGTGAAAATGTGTCATTTAAGTGGCATAAAGAGGGTGCCAGGATTAGTTGCAATAGGCTTATTTAAATTGGGCTGATTTGAAATATGAACTTTACTGTCCAACACTACAAGGCCATTTGGAGGAATACTTTCATGCGATATCGTTGCGGAATCTTCAGCGTTATCATTTGCCTTTACGTTTCCACGGTCAGTAAGAAATTAATGGCGAGTTGCAGGCCCAAAAACTCAGAAGTTTGGTCTCATCCCCGGTGGAATGAAATAAAAAAATATGTAATCCTTAGAAGGTAGCGTTTTAAGTACCAAGTGTCCTTTGAACAAATATGCTTGCCAACTTGTTAAGTCGATTGTTTACCTGGACACCCGGACGACTGGCTGGTAGACACTATAACTATTGTTATTCTTTATGAGACTTCTGGAAACTTAGCACAGCCTAATCAACGGACAATCACGAAAATTCAGTTTCGTTTCGATTTTGATAGCGTGAATTTATTTAAAGTACATTAGAAACTTTTTTCTAATTCATATACGACTCATTTTACAAATTAATTCGTTATTTATTTGAGACGAAATTAGAAACCTGCATTGGTCCTTTTTCTCTACCCAACATAATGAAATAAATATTTTGATTCTAGAACCTGAAACGAAAATAAAGTTTTAAGTCATAGTTTCTTTATTTGAACCAGAATTAAACCAAACGTAATTTCGTTTCTTGGCGAAGAAAAAGGCCTGGCACTAAACTGCTGTGATAAACAAAAATGGTTCAAATAATTTGTTTTCTGAATTTGCAATGCAAGGCTCTTACAAATTTTAGCAGTAATTCGAAAACGTTGCCTGTACGTGGTGTGATAAAAAAATAACCGTTATTTTCAATTTTTTAAAAAAGTATTTATTTATTCATTAATAACTATCTTGTCCCCTTCAAAGTAATCCTTCTTAGATATAATACACTTGTGCCAGCGTTTTTTGCAATCCTCGAAACACTTCTGAAACGCACTTTTTGGCATCGCCAACAGCTCCTGTTTCGATTTTTCTTTTATCTCCTCAATCGTAGAAAACGCTTTCCTTTCATCGGTGTCTTCAGCATTAGGAAAAGTAAAAAGTGAGCGGGGGCCGGGGCTGGGTATCCGGTGAATAATGTGATTGAGGCATGATTGCGGTTTTGTTTTTGGTCAAAAACTCACGCACAAGCATTGATGCGTGAGCTGGTGCCTTATCATGGTGCAAAATCCACGATTCGTTTTTTCCACAATTCTGTGCGTTTCTGACGAATCGCTTCGCGCAAACAGCGCATAACTTCAAGGTAGTATTCCTTATTAATCGTACGACCTTGTGGCAAGAACTCATGATGCACCACGCCATTGCAGTCGAAGAAAACTGTGAGCAAAACCTTCACATTTGACCGAACTTGGCGTGCTTTTTTCGGGTTTGGCTCTTCTGAAGCTTTTCCATTGGGATGATTGGGCTTTGGTTTCAATGTCATAGCCATACATCCATGATTCGTTACCAGTTATGACCTGTTTGAGGAAATCTGGATCGTCGTTGACGACGTTCAACAGCTCCTGAGCGATATCCGTGCGACGTTGTTTTTGCTCAAAATTTAGCAATTTTGGAACAATCTTCGCTGCCGCACGTTTCATGCCTAAAACATCCGTAAAAATTGCTTGGCATGAGCCGAATGATATGCCAACATCATCAGCAACCTTTCTAATAGTGATTCGACGATTATCCAAAATCATTTTCTTCACTTCTTCAATGTTTCCATCGGTTGTTGACGTGCTCGGGCGACCAGGACGAGCATCGTCATTGGCATCTTTCCGGACTTCCTCAAACCGGTTATACCACAAATGAACTTGTGTTCTGCTCATAGTAGACTCGCCAAACGCCACAGTCAACTTTTCAAATGTTCTTGCACATTTAATTTCATTTTTTACACAAAACTTAATACAGTATCTTTGATCGATAATTTTTTCGAATAGTAAAAAATCGAAGAGCATACTACGACCAATCCTTTTATCTGTCAAAAACAAACTGACAATCCAAAATGGCTGATATTGTCAACATATATAACAGACATTTGTACCAACATAACAGAAAAAAAATGCGAAACATACGTAACTCACAAAATTTAAAAATAATGGTTATTTTTTTATCACACCTCGTATTTTTAAATTGAATATTTTTAAATAAAATAGAAACAAATCGTTTAATAAACTGAATCAAAATCAAAAGTGTTCCTAATTTCTTTTCGGGTGTATGAATAAAAATCAAATTTTTTGAAATTCCGTTTTGGATGTACTTACGAAACAGAAGCAAAATTCAATACAATTTTAATTTGGTTGTCGGATTCAGAATCAAATTTGTGCATACATATATTTTTGATTTGAATTAAAGAAACTAAAGCAAATTAAAACAATTTTCGTATTTGATTTCGTTTCGGCGATGGTCGCCGACTTTAGCAAGCCGTAGCTGGGGACTGTAAATGGGCCATAGCGATCCACTCTTCTGGTAGCTCCCGTAGAAAATTAGCAATTCGTAATTTGCAGTACATTAAAATTTCATTTAATATATTGATTAATAATGTTTAGCAGAATTTAAAAAAATCGACCGATTACTCACACATCTCCTGGTACCTGCCGTATTAATTCCCAAATTAACTAATATTTTCACAGGGTCGTATATTTTATTTAAGCGCTTGCCAAAATAGTGCTTCAGAGCAAAAATAATGGCATTTGGTCTCCCCTTCTGGTACCTCTCATAGAAATAACTAATCTAATCAATATATTCTTAAGGTCACATTTTTTACATTCATAATAAATTCAGTTAAATTTGATAAGAGTTTCCAAAGGCAAATTAATGACACACCTCTTCTGGTATGTCATAGAAACTGAAATCATGGGTCAATTTTTCCTCTGTAACTCCTAATTGGTAGATGGTTGTGGCTTTGATTTTTGTCAATTAAATGATCAAATATTGTTTGGTAAAACTTACGGAAGCTCGTACTAGTGACCACGCTCCTCTTAGTACTTCATGTGCGAATAGCCGATTTAATCCATATAAACTTAGCTTCATGCATTCATATAAAC
Organism: Philornis downsi; assembly: GCA_019455685.1. Taxonomy (NCBI): domain Eukaryota; kingdom Metazoa; phylum Arthropoda; class Insecta; order Diptera; family Muscidae; genus Philornis; species Philornis downsi. The sequence continues at coordinate 164,052 of JAHXMU010000662.1, forward strand.
TTAGTTCAGAAAATGGAAATGTACGACATTGTCACGCTCATTTTGGTACTTCCCATATATATACCGAATATACCGATTTACCAAAATTTTATTTTTACCCTGTAAATCCAATATTGTAGACTGCAGTTATTTAAATGTTGGTTACAATTGACTTCATACTTTACTTCATAGTGCTTGGTAAAATGCGAAAAATTGCCAGGATAGTTACGCCCCATTTGGTAACTTCCATGCTTATATTTCTAGGTTCATACCTATAATAATACAATTGTGAAAATTTGGTATAAATTAGTACGCATAGGGCAATTAGAAAACTTAGTTCTGCGAATGAAAATATGTTATGTTGTCACGCCCCTTAGTGTATTACGCATACAAATTGGTCGATTTGGCACAAATCTGTGGTGCTCTTATAATTATTATTCATTTCAGAAATTTATCATTCTGTCTCTTTTGTTTATTTACTAGTACTGTCCCTGGCACGCCATACTTTTTTGCACAAACACAAAAGAACTTTGGGTGAAAGTCAGTTCACCCGACTTCTGTGCTGTTTCCATTGTAAGTGCCCTGCCAGTGTCAGTGCCCTTGTGAGGTGGTTGAAGAAGCAAGTTTCACTTTCATCCCGAAAACTACAATGAATTGTTTGTTTCGCGATATTAACCAGTACTTTTATATCTGCTCCACTCATCTTTTATTAAAAAAAAAAGAATTTCTTCACAGCGAAATATTTAACCGGTCTCAGGTGAGAACATAGTGATTGTTCTTTTGCTTGTTTCCCTGATTGGCAAAATACGCTTTAGGCCTTACTACAAAATTGCAAATTGAAAACGAAAAATGCAAAGGAGATTGTTTTTAACTCTCAACATTTTTTTCCTATCCTCGTTTGCTTCCTTTCTTCCACTTCAATCAAAGGCATTTTTGTAATAGAAATCCTAAACTTTAGCAAATATTTCATGAGTTTTGATGAAAATTATTTTACAAATTTACTTTTAGCAAATATGGTGAATGACAGACGGCAACACTGGATGACGAAGGTTGTGCAAAATGGGGGAAAAAAGTACAGAGTCCAAGGGGGGTTTACATGGCACTCGTTGTGAATGCATTACCACGTTGTGCTAATCATAGAAATTTCAGCCAGATGGACTGTCTTACATACACCTTGGCTCAACGTAATTTCTCTGGGATCAAAAGTATGAGGCAGCAAATAGGGCCGTGGTCCCCAATAAAATCTGCGAATTAAGTCACAGTAAAATAAGTAATATTATGACTTTCTGAAATCATTCGCTTACAAATAGAGGGATCTTTGTAAATCGATCATTTTGTATACATTATACCCTACGTAAGGGACGTGACAATACAGCTCATTTTCATAATTACAATTTGTATTAAAGTTACCAGAAAGAGAGTGGATATCTGATCCAACTGTTTAAAATTTGCTAAGTATTGTACTGCAGTGCAATTGGAAAACATTTGTTCAAAATGTTTTAACTTTGACTTAATTCAGCTCAACTGCTTGAAGAATGTGAAGCTGAGAACGTATGGATTAAATTCAACGATTGTGTGGGAGATATCAGGAGGGGCGTGGTTACTTGATCTTTTTCCTCGTAGTTTACAAAAAGTTAAAAATCCATACAATGGACAACATTTTTAACACTGCAATATACAAGTTTGAAATTACAGTAGAAAGATCGAGTTTCAGAAAATCTGATACAATTTGGTAAATACAAAATTTATGAAAAATATATTAGTAAATTCATTGAAACTGCTTGAAAAATGTAGTGGTAAAATATATGGATTAAATCGGTCAATTCTATGGGATGTATCAAAGAGGGCGTGGTAATGGCAATCAATGTAACCAGAATAAATCTAGGCTGCGGCAGTCTAATAAGTAAAAATTTCAAAGGATCGATTGAATTACGGAAAATTTAGTGCAACTAAATGAAATATATTAATCTAATAATATAATATAATGAAATAAAGATAAAATAAATAATATAATATAATAAATCCATTACTTTTGAATTTTTACTTTTTGAATATAATAAATCCATTACTTTTGAAGCGGTTTGCAAGCTGGGTTTCACTAGATGGCGTTACAATTATCAGATTTAGTGTTCAAAAAACTACTTGGACACTTTTGCAATTGCTAAACTAAGAATAGTTTAAGCGCGCGTCAAATGTGGGCGTCACCTAAAAAAACACGTCATATTTTATAGTTTATCTTCGATAAAGGCCAAACAGGCAACCCAGGCGTCTGAAAATATAAGTACAGTTTATGATTCTTATATTGTGGTAGTCAATCATGCGGAATGTTTGTTTCGTCCATTCCATTCAGATAATTTTGATATCTAAAATGCATGACGCCGTAAAAGGTCAAATCGTCAGGACCGACCTTCATGAAACCATTGTCTCGATTTCTTAGGGGCTAAACGTTGCTTAAAAATATTTTGGAATCACGCTTTCATTTTGGAAAGCGGGGCACATAAAGAAGCTCGATATATGGTTGCCTCAAAGTTAACGTGAAAAAGCCTCATGAACCGAATTTCCACCTGCGAATCGCTGCTGAATCGAAAGAAAATCGACCCATTTCCGAAGCGGATGGTGACGGGTGATGAAAAGCAGAGGCGTGGATAATTGGACGGTTTTTTCAAGTTGAGTCAAGCGTAATATATAATGGGTAAAAATTCATATAACTGGAGTCTACAAATAGTATGCTCTTCTAAATTTTAAGAAGTTTCATAAAAATGTACGACAATTGTCGGGAAGGGAAATCGTAAAACACATTTGTTCAGAAGATATTCGGTATTTTAAACCATTCTTTCCTGGTGTAACATTTTTGCTGTGCACATGGTATAATATTATTAAGTTCTCAACTAAGTTCCCGCTGTTTGCCAATAGATGGTGCCAGCTATAAGTACTAGTCGATTCTGCCATAACCTAAACGTCTTGAGCCAGGCGTAGGCATATGGTAAACAACGTGTCGACGAAGACGAAAAACCTTCGAAGACACTGAATTGACAGCATTGCTTGATGGGAATCCGTGTCAAATGCAGGTAGAGCTTGCTTCAGTATTAGGAGTTACCCAACAAACCATTTCCAAGCGATTGCATGCGTTGAGAATGATTCAAAAGCAAGTTGAAGCCAAGAGACGTTGAGAGTCGTTTTTTCGCCTGTGAACAACTGCTTCAGCGACAAAAAAGGAAAAACTCAGGAGGATTGCCCGGTCATGCTTCTACGTCGTCGCCTCGGCCGAATATTCACGCAGTGAAGGTTATGATCTGTATTTGGTGGAACCAGGTCGTTGATATTTATTACGAGCTGTTGAAACCAAGTAAAACCTTCACCGGGAATTGGTATCGATTTCAATTAATGCGATTGAGCCGAGCTCTGCGCGAGAAACGCTCACAGTATGCGGAGAGGCACGCCAAGCCCTTTAAAACCTATTTAGAAACGCTGAAATGGGAAGTCTTACCCCATTCGCCATATTCTCCAGATATTGCGCTGTCCGTTATCATTTGTTCTGTTCGGTAGCACGCGGTCTGCACACATGTTTTCATAATAAACTTGTATTTTTATAAAAAACAGCAAGAACTTAGTAGCATACCTAATATATACCTTCATCCCTTCACTATCATCGAACGCATCGTCATAGAAGTGGAATAAGATGTGTACTCGTATGTATGCAGATTTTTATATTTTATGAAGTGATATGATCGATCCCATTTGATTATATTTGAATTAACCAACGGTTAGAGTGGTGGCAACTCACAAACTTGTCATTGGTGACATCATAATAATATCAAATTTGTGTGATATCTTGGAATTTAATTGAAGCAAATCCAAATTTACCACACGATCATATTGCAAATCTTCACTACTGCATTGAGAGGCCGTTCTTATTTTCCGACAACAAATGCTTTCAATGTAAGAAATTTGTTGACTGGTGTACATCATAAACATAGTGGATATTTTTTTCTATGAAAAAGTAAAACAACTTTTATTTGATCCTTCGCTTTTCAATATTTTTGCCCTCAAAGGCAAAGCCGTAAATTCTTTCATTGCCGATAAAATACATTTGAATGCCTCCAAAAGCACAGAAAAAAAAACACACCAAAAACTTTCTCCTCACTTATTTTTGACTTTCGACAAGCGTGTATGCAAAGTATGAAAGATGGCCGGTGGCAAAATATTGGTTGTTTTACAATCAAAGGACTAATCGAAAGAAAAGGAAAAAGTTTAACGAAAATGAACAAACAAACAAATATGCAAAATAGCCATAATTTCTGTTAACATTTGAAATGTGTTTCTATACAGTGGTTGGTACAAGTAAATACTTATCAATGTGTAATCAGACAGTAAGTGACAGATAATGGACAGAAAAATCGGCAGGATTCACAAACGGTATATACTAGAGATCTGCTGGTACAGAGGCAATCTCAAAACTAGTCGACCTGACAAAGAAGACACAATAAAGTTGGAAATTTTTCTTTATTTTTCAACATAATCATAATCTACTTTTGGCTCAATGCACCTTTTCCAGCGATATTCAATAGCTTCTATGCTCTGTTTATATTTAGAATTGTCAAACTCCTTAAAATAGCCATCAACCGAGGACTCTACTTCTTCATAGTTAGAAAATTTTTTACAACTGAGACATTTTTTCAAGTTTGGAAACAGAAAACAATCCGGGGAAGCTAAATCTAGCAAATAAGTTGCGGGATGAAACAATTCGAACTTTAATTCGTTGATTTTGGCCGTCGCAATAGTGTATGTGTGAACTGGAGCATTGTCTTGATGAACAAATCCACAAAATGGTATTGAATAATCGCCGGCTGAAGGTGCGTGGGCTAGTTGAAATGAGAAGTATTTCAAAATGTGCTATACATCGTATATTGACCAAATATTTCAAGATGGGAAAGCTGTGCGCAAGACGGGTGCCCCGTTTGTTTTCAATAGAGCAAAAACAGTGTCATAAAGATGTTTCAGCAAAGTGTTTGGCAACGTTCCACCGTAATACTCGTAAAGCCGAATTTTTGCGTCGATTTATGACCATGGATGAGACATGGGTTCACTACTTCACACTTCATCACTGAGAGAAAAGAATAGTCAGAGCAGTGGACTGAAACGGGGTAATCGTATCTAAAGACGGTGAAGACGGTTCCATCTACACGCAAGGTAATGGCGTCTGTTTTGTGGGATGCGCATGGGATTATTGTTATTGATTATTTGTAGAAAGGAAAAACCATCAAAGGCGAATATTAGGCAAATTTTTATGCACCATTTAGTTGATAAAATTATGGAAAAAGTCCGCATGTGGTGAAAAAGATAATGTTGCTTCACCAGGACAATGCTCTCCAATTCACACATCCACTATAGCGATAGTCAAAATTAATGAATTAAAGTTTGAATTGCTTCATCACGCCTCTTATTTACGAGAATTAGCTCCCCCGATTTTTTTCCTTTTCCAAACTTGAAAAAATGGCTCAGTGGCAAAAGATTTGTCACCAATGAAGAGGTGGAGATGGCTCTTTTGGTTGATGGTTATTTTAAGAAGTTTGATAGTTCTTACTATAAACAGGGTATAGAAACTACTGAATATCACTGGAAAAAGTGTATCGAGCGAAAAGGGGATTATGTTGAAAATTGTAGAAAATGGTCTCCAATTTTTTTGTGCCTTTCTTGTTAGATCGGCTAATTTTTGGACCGCTTTTATGCCTTCACTCATTCGGGTGAAAATATAAACATTTCAATGTGTCACTAAATTATTCCATTGAGCGATTGTACCTGAAAATTTTGAATTATGGAAAAATTACAAAAACCGCCACATCTCGGAAAATGATGCAAAGGATGTTGGACAACGCATGGTCTTTCGTATGTTTCAAAAGAATTTTCGAAATTTGTAAAAATCGCTAAAACATGAATATGTATGAAAAAATTTAAAATTTAAATCAGCATACATTTTTATCTCAAAAGATGCCTTACAATTAATATCAGTGTTGTTAGTCTTCGCCAAATCGCTAAAATGAAAAATGCCTTCAAATCTCGGAAATCATAATTTTCATAATTTTCAATCATATTTTATGTTTGGTGACTTGTTTTAATTTTAAGTGGAATTTCAAGATACTAAAAACTACCATCGGAGGTAGAAAAGTTATAAACATGTTAGTGTTTTACTGGTTTTCCCAATTTGGGCGTGTTGGAAATATCTTTTTCCCCAAAAGTTGGGTAATTTTGGTGGTTAGATATACTGTTTTCTAGATGTGGGGGTTTTAAAATTTGTCCATGTTTACTCATTTTGGTTTTGCATTCTCAGAAACAGATACATATCGCTGTCGGTGTTTTCAAAAGTTAATTGAGTAAAATAAAGTGAAACTAAAGTATGAGTCAGGAATAAAACCAGTAAAAAATACAGCTTGGGCCGTTCTTAGACCGCCATAGCTTAGAAAAAAATGATATCAATATAAACGTGTATTTCCTTTTGTTACTCTCTATTCATATTACATAAGTACGGAGCCGGTATGTTCATTTCCTATTTGTATTCCACCTTTTATCTTCCAACATCCGCCAAATTTGTGGTGTGGGTGTGTGTGAGATTTCCTTTTTTTAAGTATTTGCGTAAACGAGAAATTGTTTGCAAACAAAAACTTTTTCATGCACCAACTAATTTCAATCAGCAAAAGAACAAAACATAACGCTCACGGAAGAAAGATTCTACCACTGCCCCCACAAATATCCAACAAGTTGCAAAAAGGTATAAATATAGAAATGCCAAACTTTGTCAATATTATCAGAAAATAATGCAAAACTTTGGAAAGAATTCGCTGAAATGTATATAAAGAAGTTTGGACACAATTATGTTGATCCCTTTTTCGAACGTGGTCGTAATCATAGATGTGTTATTGGTGTTAAAGCAATTCTTTTAGGGCAACAATGTAAAATTTATCCATAAAATCCGTTAAAACTGTAATATGTATGGAATGTTTGTATGCGATAAGGTAATAATATTTGCATATCTTTAGGGCAAAGGAAACATTTCATGGAAATGGACTATGTGGAGATATGCGAAAATTAAATATTCTGTGTCATTGCTGTCATACGTTGTTACAACTGAAAAACATTTGTAAATGTTGTAGTTTTATATTAATGACATAATAAGGAATGGGTTTTTATTTGATTAGTGAGGACATGGCTTTAGACAAATTCAATTAGCTTCCCAGAATCAGTTGTAGTTGTTGAGTTACAGTAAATAAAAGGACAATTTAAATGCATTATACTGTACTGGTTTTTACTTTGCGATGAAGTACGGATTTCGTGGGTAATGTGTAACTCATGTATAAAAACATGAGTCTGTGAGTTACCCACGGATGTGTCATGTGTATAGTTGCACATTACCCACGGCAGTGTGTAATGTGTAGCTGCCAGTTGCACATTGCCCATGAGAGGTGAGATATGTTCGTATTCGATCATTTCTCACTCTTCACGGCGATTATAACCACCGTAAATCTTTATAAAATTTCTTCCAACTTGTCATACTAATATTTTAAATATGGGCTACAAAGTCCCACCCTTTTCCATAACGATTTTGCCAAATTCAATATTTTGTCTGCACTTCTGGTTTCGTAGAGCGCAGTAACTTTAGATTTTGATCGACAGCGTTGGTTTGTAAAGCCTGTTAGAATTTCAATAAATTGACCGATTAATCACAACCCTTTTGGTAACAGATTTAACCCACATATGAGGCGTGTTCAAAAAACAAGGTGAATTTTCAAATTTCGACAAATGACGACAACCGATGAAAATGTTGAGAAAGTGAAGAAAATTGTTATGGAGAATCGTCGATTCACAATTAGAGAAGTTTTTGAGGATGTCGGCATATCGGTTGGCTCATGCTATGTAACCTTTTCGGAAATTTTGGGCACGAAGCGTGTGACAGCGAAGTTTGTTCCAAAATTGCTGAATTTTGACTAAAAACAACGCCGCATGAGCATCGCTCAGGAATTGTTGAATGACAGTGGCGAGTCATGGGTATATGGTTATGATATCGAAACCAAAGCCCAATCGTCCCAATGGAAGAGTCCAGGAGAGCCAAGACCAAAAAAAAAAAAAACGCTCCAAGTTCGATTAGGTGTCAAGGTTTTGCTCAACGTTTTCTTCGATTACCATGGCGTAGTGCATTAGGAGTTCTTACACGACCTTGAAGGTAAATAAAGATTATTACCTTGAAATTATGTGCCTTTTGCGTAAAACAATATTAAAAAACGCCGGGAATTGAGAAAAAAATTCATGGCTTTTGCATCATGATAATGCACCTGCTCACTACTCTTTGCTTGTGAGAGATTATTTGGCAAAACCAACACCGTTATCATGCCTCAGCCACTGTTTTCACCATATTTGACCCCCTGCGACTTTTTCCTGCTCCCAAGATTGAAAAGACCCGTGAAAGGACGGCGTTTTGCGAAGATTAAGGAGATAAAAACCGAATCGCTGAGAGAGCTCTAATACATGCCAAAAAGTGCATATCGAACTGCTTCGAGGATTGGAAAAAACGCTGGCACGAGTGTATTATATCTAAAGGAGGACTACTTTGAAGGAGATAAAATAAAAATTGATGAGTAAATATTTTTTTTGGGAAAAATAAAAAATCGATATATTTTTTTAACGCACCTCGTATTCTTTGATTTATAGTTTCTAAGCAGTTCAGCTGAATTTCGTCAAACTGGGATCTCACCATGCGTTTGGTGAACTGAGTTCTGAGAATGAAAATGGATGGCAATGCCATATGCCTTCTGTTACTTCCCATATAAATCAATCGATTTGTCGAAACTCAATCGTTGATGCGTAATTTCCAATTAGTAGGTCACAGTATCATTGCATCAATTTATAATTCTTGGTAAAACTTGATCAAGATCCACCAAGTAATAGGGATGTTTCTGTCATTTCTCATAAAGAGTGGCGCACCAATTGCAATACAATAAGAAATTCAAATAGCTTCTTTTTTGATTAATGTATTTAATTTTTTTAATATATTTTATATATTAGAGATTTTTCCAAACTCAATCGTTGGTGCGTAATTTTTGATTAGTAGGAAACAGTATCATTGCATCAAATTATGATTCTTGATAAAACTTGATGAAGATCCACCAAGTAACAAGGACATTTCTGGCATTTCTCATTCAAGGTAGCTTCTTCTTTGATGAATGTATTTCATTTACTTATTTTGTTATATAGAAAATTCAATTTTATTTTATATAATTAATTGGTTTTGGAGATGATAGACCGTAAATGACGTCTGTGCTAACTCACGCATATGCGAGACCTAATCAGAAAATTTTACATTACGGTATCGCCTCAACAATTGTTTTAGTGGACTGTTTTAATTCAGTCAATTTCCTTGGTTTCGTTTTGTACACCTCTTACTTGATATAACCCCATAAAAAAAAGTTTGGTGCAGTAAGCTCAGGTGACCTTGGGAGCCAGCGGAAAGTCGAGTTTCTGGACATTTCTGGAAATTTTCATTGGAGTTCCGGTATAACCAGTCTAGAACCAAATGCTCCTGAAAAAACTGCTTCAACATCTTTAAATAACGGTCCCCATTAACAATAGCAGTAGTGCTATTCGTGCAACACCCTGTATAAGTAAACGATTTAAACTGTATTTTCTTAGCATCGTATCTTTTAAGTGGTTGTATTGAATTCTCTCAAATTCAGCACATGTTATGCATTTGATGACCGATAAAAATGGATATCATTGCCATACTTTTACGGTACTTCTACACAAATTGACCTATTCGTAGAAATTAAATGTTTCCATTATAGTCCCTAATTCGTTGGCTGCAGTTACTTAAATTGTAGTAAGTTTTATTGCATTATAAAGTTTGTTAAAATTTGAATACAAATTGACCATATAACTTGATCTCCCTAGAAACTTCAATACAAATCCTGATAGTCGTGTATTCAAATCTATTAGCAAAATATCACTGGACCTTCTACAATTTCTAAGCAGACAACTTCAAATGATCTAATACAGAGAATATTTTAAAAGATCCGAGCCCTTCGGACAGCCTCAACATTTTTCCACCAATGCAAAAGAGGGTTATTGAAAGTAAGCCATTTCGCGTGATAGAAATTTGTGTACTGGTTTTCTGTTCTTGTAAATCGTGGGGACCGATGGATTTCAATCAAAATCAGATCATAAAATTCTCATTTATGATTGAAATTGATAGTGTTAAATACTTTGATGCAAAGTTATTTCGCATTGGTGTAAGAGAGTGCGGAGAATTGGGAGAGGCGTGGTAACTCGCGAAGAAAGAAACAATACTGTTACTTACTGAGTTTAATTGCAAAATGTAGTGAAAAAGTAATCCATGATATTTGCGTAACAATAAAAGTCTTATTTAGCTGGAATCATCCGGTTTAGATCATATCTGCATTTTTTTTGATAACTTGCTGCCATTTGGAAGTAAGTTCTATTAAGCTCTTCTTATAGAAACCTTCATCCCTGTTGATAAAAAATTGGGACAGTCGATTTTTGCAAGCTTCTCTCGAGTTAAAATTTTCGACAACAGGAATAGATGGTAATCAGTTGACGTTAGGTCCAAACTATAAGGTGGATGCATAAGAACTTTCCACCGAAGTTTCCGGCGCTTTTGGCCATTAAGTGCGTCCTAAGATAGTCTTATTGGTCGCTTCCGGGCGATTGCTTGCTTCAGACAGTCTAACTATTGAAAGCAGAGAAGAAATTAAAGAACTTGTCGGCAAGGGAGCAGCTCATAGTGGATGATTCCCCGCCAATCCCAAAAAGCTATGATTTTGATAAAACTTTTATTTCATTATAATGCTTGGACCTTGCCATTGTGTACGATTCCAAACGGTTTTTTGTGCAATGTTTAGCATCTGTGTAATAGAAACAATGCGATCGGATGTGAGGATTTCCTTTGTTGTATCGAAATTTTTGACAATTGGCCCTTCAGAGCGTAATGCAACTTTGACATCAAAATTACCGAAACAGAATCGGCTACAAATACTATCCACATTTTCAGCCGCCCGGCTTTTGTTTTCGCCTTTGGCAAAGAAAAACTGTTAAATATGGCGCATATTTTGTTTGTTGGCATCTACTCGACGTTGTTCGTCGCTGTCCGCAGAGACCATATGCGGTCTATTTATATGGAAGCTCATGATGGACCTATTATTGCGGCGGCTGAGTGATCAGTGCACCTGTGCTCAGGTGCGTCACCGAGTTGAAGTACTTGGGCGTTGCCATGGGAGAGCGAAATTTGGATAGGCTGAGAAGTAAGCTAGTCAGAGTTGTTGGCCAGCATAGACGAGTGCTTAGGAGTCACTGAAGGCTTAGTAGAAGAACTGTTCGTATCGTCTATCAGGGCTGTTTGTTGCCATGTCAACTTACGCACGCTCCGTGTGGTACGAAGCGGTGAAGTCTGCATTCGGATACTGCAAAATCCTCCCTTGTTAGAGAGTGGTGTTATTGGCTTATATGCCAGTATGTTGAACGGTTTCGATAGAGACCCTTCAGGTACTAATGGGTGCTGCTCCGCTGGATCTTGTTGCAAACCGTCACGCGACGGAATTTATGGGCAGGAAGGGGTATGCACTGGCGGCAACGGACTGGTCCATTGAGGGGGTAGAGAGCATGGGTAGGGCTGAGCTTAGGGGGCTCTTGACGAATGTGTCTTGTCGAGATGGCAAATACGTTGGGATGAGAGTCGAAACGGACGTGCTACATTTAGATTTTTGCCAGATGTTAGTTTCGGTGGGAGAAACCATTACTTTGGTTTTAACCTTTGTCTTGATTTTTTGCTGACGGGACATGGGTCATTCAATGCCTTTCTGCATAAGAGAGATCTATCCGATCGCGAGTCGTGCAACTGTGGTGCACCAGTCGAAGACTGGCGGCACGTTTTGTGCGAATGTCCCTTTTATGCAGATATAAGAGAGCTCCAGGGTTTAGTGATAACAAGGTCAGGGGATGACTGGATAGTCAGGGCGTTTTGGCTACAGCAACGGTGTTTGCTTCCAGAGCGTTTGCTCGGCGTAGGGTTACTACGACGTAGTTGTGGAAAGTGGGTCTGCTGACCTTTTCAAGGCAGTCTGACCTGTGTGTTAAGTTGCAATCTCGTTCAGCTTGATAGTCGGCAGCTGTTGCTCTTGTGCAGGAGCACCAGTCGCTGGACCGCAATGGGTTGAAACTGGGAGTAGGTTAGCTACCGAGTTTTACCAGAGGTTTTGTCTGGTACCGGGGGTGATAGAGGCACACACGGGCAAGTCTCGGGTTCGTGCCCTGTCATCTGTATCTTTTGGATCTCTCGGGGGTACGGACAGACATGGGTTTTTCTTATGTCTGTAATTCATGGTTGTCATTCGCCGTCGCCGAACGGAAGGGGTTATGAGTTTTCTCCGTCTCGCACCGGTGTGGGTACTGCATCCTTGAAATATAGTATCGACCGTTCCATCTATCTGGGGTCTTCGTGGCTGCAGGTCCAATCTTGTGAAGTATGGTGTATAAATCACAATTTGGTAGTAGCTTTTCCTTTTGCTTTGCTACGCAGCTCCAACCGGTGAGTTTGGCCGGTACCATGGGGATCAGGAGGCCCCGCGACCTAGTTCCTGCCTGATCATTTGGGAGCATCCCTGATCCATAGTGGGAGAGGCCTTGTGCTCGAGTGTGGAGTTGCATTACAACCGCGTGCTACAGACCCATAGAGTAGCAGAGGTGGTATCTCCTGACTGCGAAGAAAGGGCTGACAATTGCGGTAGTATTCAAATTGTCAGCCCCTTTTCCTAGATGATCCAAGTTTTACTTGGCTACCCCAGGGGAGTGTTGGCAATCGCAGGGAAGTGTTGGCAATCCCAGGGGGTGTTGGAATAAGCCCAGTGTGTTGCACACCGTGGGTAGGGCCTTCACAGCGAGACTCACTTAAAACTTCTCTCTAACATTATTAACTAAAGTTATCTATTGAAAAATAATGGATTTCTTTTCTCTAGACGTTATATAATAATTTTAACAAAAAACAAAAAAAAAAAGAAAAAAAAAAAAAACAAAAGACAAAGGTGCGTTACTGATTAAAATAAAAAAAAAGATACCTTGACCATTGATTTTTGCCAAATCGGTAGGAAGTCCCATATTGAATGGCAATGCATTCCGTATTGAATGTCACAACCAATTTAGCGCAGTTGAATGGAAGAATTGATAAACCTAAAATATGTATAGAAATTTCAGTCAGATGCACAGGTTTACATATATCTCTGCTAAGTGTCCTTTTGCATTGGTGCCAAAGTGTGTGGAGGGAACAATTTGAATTGAGGCAAACCGGTAATTTAAATGCGTGATACCAGAAGTGATGGGACGATATAGTCCATTTACAATTCCCAGCCACGAACTTGCAAAATGTTAGGCTATAACCCGTTAGGAAATAACCCGTGAGGCTCATCTTCATAAATGTTTTCATCAATTTCTTAATAATTGCTTTCCAGCAATGAGGGTTAAATGCAATATAGGAAATATAGGAAAATTCAAAAGCAATGAATGCCAGGAAATAGTAGTTTAACTCTGTATATTTGAAATTTCTCCACTGCAGATTACTACGAGCTCTTGCTGGTTTTTCCGCATTCTCTAGCATTACAGTTAATCTATATGTTAAAGCAGTGAATGCAAGAGTAAAACATCAACAGGAACTACTTGTGATTTAACACCAAAGCATCAATAGCAACTTATTAAGTACTTTAAAATGTGTTATGTTTCAATTATAATAAATTTGTACATTTCAATAACATTTTATTATAAATGCAAAATAGTCGTACACAAAGACCTAACAATTAGAAATAAAATCAATTACAAAATTTTGCATAATAATTAAGCTTTTTCATGAAAATTACAATATTACAATATGCATGACATGTTTGGCAATATTCAAATGTACTCGTACATATACAGACAGGCAATTCATATAGTCAAACATCCATTTACACATATTTATTCCAGTGTAGCTATTCGATGCTTGACACTTTCTATCTTCTGCAAGGGATACAAAAAATGCTTGAATGCTTGTATCAACTCAAATCCCAGATGGAATTAAGTGGAAAAGTAACATTTTACTAATCGAATTTCAACCATTAAATAATAATATAAACTAATGAACCTTTTTACATATTCGTTCATGCTATAACATAGCCACACTTGCTTATGTACTATACGGATGTGTGTGTATCAACACTTTATTTACAGATACTGCTAAAGACATCAGAACTAAATTGATTTGCTTTCATTAGATTACAACAGATGTGATGTACTTTGTACGATACTGTATGAGGGTTGCAAAATCTCCATCTATCGGTGAATATCGAAGTTGAATCAATGGTACTGTTAGATCAGCTATTGTGCCAATATGGCAGCATGGAGCAAGATAGTCTGTAAAATATATTCAGCGAAAGTTGGGTCAAATCGCATGACATATCTTTGAGCTTATTTAATATTGCACTTCTGGTCATAGTGTTGAGACATTTTCTCATTTACGTTATTTCCTTCGTGTTTTTCAAGTTCTTCAGAAAAAAAAAACAAAACCTTTTGTATTGCGTACTAAAGTGAAATAATATAGAGTAAGGGTTAATTATTATTAAATTAAATTAATTAAATGACTGATTAAATAAAAGAGATGTAGGCGAAATTTCGGGAATCTGGTTTTTGTCTCTGTTAGCAGCCAAAAAAATATCGGAGTCTCAGTCATTTATAGTAATACTTTATATACTCACCATTAAAGGACGCTTTGAGTTTTCTTTTGCCATAGTTAGAAATACTTATCAAAGATCTTATGAATTACACAAGAGAGATAGTAGAAACCAATTCAGTATTTTCGTGTCATACTGAAGACTTTATGTAGCATAGTTAGAATGATTCGATTTAGCCCAAATATACAACGTTTTGTTTGATAATTTGTTGTTATTTTGAAGACATTTTCACCATGCCTTTTTTATGCAAACCATCCTCGCAAAATTAGCTGAGACAGTTGAGCTTTGCACTAGAAACGATAGGCGCGTTTTGCATCAGAAACGAGAGACGAGTTTTACACCAACAAAATAAATTGCCATAGACAAGAATAGATGGTATTCATTTTGCGCCAGATCCGAACTATAAGGTGGATGGATTTGGAACCCTCAATCAAACACGCGGAGGTTCCGTGGAGTCACTATTGATGTGTGCTGCCTGGCCTTATGTTTATGGAAAGAAATTCGCCTCCTGTTGGCCAAAGTTGGCTGCTTCTAGTCGATTTGCTTCATACAGACTATCCAATAGTTGACGATGTAGCTACGAATTAAAAATTTGGTCGTAAGGGAGCAGTCCATAGCAAACGATTCCCAGCCAATCCCATCAAGCAAATAGCAAAACTTTCCTGACCGTCAATCCTGGCTTGGTCGCCGTTTGTGCTGGCTCACCGTGATTCATTCATGACTGCTTTCGCCTGACGTTATAGTAAGTGAGAAATGGGTCTATTCTGTTGGGATTCAGCAACGATTTGGAGATAGAAGTTTGGGTTATGAGTTTTTTTTACGTAAATTCATGTGGTACTCAAGTGGTTCTAAATGATTTCTTGTATAATATTTAACTTTGGGGCAGTCGAAACAGTGCTTACATGATGATCGGACTTAACGATTTCCTTTTTTTTGTCGATATTTTCGATATTTGGTCTTCCAGAGCGTGGTGAATCTTTGACATCAAAACCAATATAGAAATTTCGGTCAAATGAACTGAATTTATATTACATTATAATTGTTCTGAGTAAATACAGAAAGTTTCATTTAGTACGACTGAAAATACAGTTTTATTTTCACAAAATAGTGATCAATCACTTAACATGTGTCAAATTAGCCTAAATTCAAATCAACGATTATTTGTGCTAGAAAGGACTTAATTATTTTGTCTATTTTCCTCAAATTTTTCAGATAATATAAAAAAGTGTAAGAGCAAAAACATTGGCTTTTGCACGAATCTACGAATAAAGAGTTAAGGGAAGAAATTGTATCTCGGAAAATTGGTCAATTCGTATGGAAGGTATTAGAAGGAGGGTGCTAACGCAGTCCATTTTCATTGTCACCCTCTTAGCAAATCCTTAATGTGCTGCAAATTTCACAGAGTTTAGTGTAAATGTGGCCCTAAGAATATATGAGCTAAATTGGCGTTTTGTATGGGTGGTACCAGAAAGTTGGCCTATCGTTTTTTTTTTGTTTTTCAATTTATCATTGTTTTTTAAGGCAAAATGATGAACAAAAAATTCTGATCTCTGCATTTTACATGTGGGATTTATGGAAATAAAAAAGAATTTCGGAAATTAAACCAATTTGGATGGAAGATATCAGGAATGTTGTGATACAGCGGTACATTTTCATTCGAAAATACTATCTCAGTAAACCCCAAACTTGTGTCAAATTCGACTGAGTTAAATCGGTCACTTCCGTGGGAGATACCAGAAAGAGCTCGGTTTTTCACTTGATTTTTTTTTTCAAATTCTGCCATATATTACAGACCAATACAGTCCCCTGGCAACAGGAACGATCACAAAGATATCGTCAAAAGATATCGGAAGAGTTTTCTCTTCTGTTTTATAGTCGGACTACCATGGAGATCTTTCGAAGAGAGATATGGTAGATAGACTAGAAGAGCATGACATTTACTGTTGTGTCGATATTTTCTCCTCGGACCTTAAAATATTTATGGCGTATACGATGGACAACCAGTTCCATGCGAGATATGATATAGCAAAACTGGTGCAGCCTTTGTCTGTAAAACCCAGACCAGAGGGTTCTTCTCTTCTCGTAGCACGGGAGACCAGGGGCCCCAGGAACATTTTGATCTAGCCTGGTCGTGACGTTGGACCACTTGTGGGAGCATCGTGTTAGCTATGGTTGCCCGGACATGCGTTTTCAGTGATTTTGCGTTGCTTCAGGGTCTCCTGAAGTTAATACGGGAACTTGGAAAACACTGTGTCCTAGACAGGCCTCACTTCTAACCGGGATGAAGCTCACTTCATATCAGTGAATTCAAAGGTACTTTGGCTGAGAGAGGAAGCAAGCCCGGAGGAAATTTTCCAACGGGACTTCGACTAATCCTTTCGGGACTAGTTTGAGTACCCCAAAGAAACGCTGGCTATCGCAAAAAAGAAAAGAAATATACAAAGGAAAAGAAAAATGAAAAAACTGTCTCATGTGTGATGGCACACCATGAGTAAGGTCTTACGGCGACACTCATGTAAATAACCGCAATTGATTGATTGATTGATACCAACACTGTGGACAAACACGTACATTACTGCAGTTACGAATAATGAGTCTAAGGGAACAAAATTGAATTGTGGCAAATCGGTCTATTTGTCCACGTGGTGGTTCGAAGTAGTCCATTTACAATCCCCGGCTACGATCTTGTAAAGTTTTAGGATATGCCAAGTTTGAAGAAATTTCATAAAGATGGATACCGCTCAATCGACTTAAAAAGTCATTGACAAAAGACACCCGATAACACAGACGCTTCTTTCTGAATATTATATTATAAATGTTTAGATGATAAATTTTTGCAAAGCTTCGGGTCCATTTACAATCCCCAGCGATGATACGTACTTGCACAGTTTCGGATGTAAGTATAAAAAATGAGAAATTTCTCTGGAGAAAACTGATAAAGGCCATGTATTGGAAAATATATATTGGTGATTAGATCGATTAGATTTAGCTATTACAATACATTATATTACACATTGTAATGCAATACAATCAACAAAAGTTTAGGTAACTCCAGCCCACAAATTAAAGGCTGTGGATAAAGAATTAGATGTTCCTTAATCGGTTGGTTTGTTAGGGACAGAAATCGTTGAAGAAAGCGCCTGAACTACCAACCATCTTTTGATCAGATGTGTCATGTATTTTTTAAATATATTTCGTGATATCCATCTCTCTGGCTGATTTATTGGTAGACAGAATAATCGTTATAAACCATTATAAAATTTCTTAATAATTATTCTATTTTGATGTTCAGCCACACTCTATAAAACCTAAAAAAAATGTACAAACTTACCGTGCACAAACCGGGTGGCGCACCAATTCAGATGATCGTGAAGGCTAGCGGCAAGTGGAGTTTCGCGTTATTAATTTGTTTAGGAATTTTTGTTGGAACTCCGCCATAACCGGCCTGGCTTTGTGTGCAGTTGCTCCATCCTGCTGTAACCAAATGCTGTTGAAACGAATACACTTTTGGCGCAGTTGGGTAAAAAAACTCCTTAAATATCTCTAAATAACGACCCCCTTTGACAGTTGACGGTAGCACGATTCGTGTGCCACCGTGTGGAATATAACGACATAGTTCGGTCTTCCAAACAAATATTTATTGACATTGCATTTGTAATCTTTTCTGCAGAATTCAGTATTATAAATTCCAAGATATATTATTAATTTTCGTGGAAATTCTCGAGATTTCTGATATTCAAATCATCGATTTCCTGATAAAAGGATAAGACTGGAAAAGTACATGCTCTGATCCATACTTTAAGATATACATATATATATACATATATAGATGTTATTTAAATCAGAGCAACCTGTTTATACTGTGGCGTTCTTCAATAAGGCAATGGTTCCAAATATAAGGTTTAGTGAAAAGAAAACCATTATTTTTATTTAAATATGATCCTAATACTGTAACAGTTAGTCGTATGCAATTTTGGTTTCGTCGATTTTCTTCCCATAACTTTGATGTCAAGGACGCACCACACTCTGGAGGCCCAGTGGTCAAAACTGTCATAAAAAAAAGTAGGAATCGTCAAGACCCAACCGCTATGTAAGCGTGTGGTCAAATTTTGTAAACAAGTGGGTTTGGTGGATCATGTTCTGCACAAATTCGCCAATTTATCAAAATTCATTTGAAGGAAAACAACTTTTCTTATATTATGATGTTCTTCAATAGGGCAAAAGTTCCTGATATAAAGTTTAGTAAAAAGAAACCCATTATTTTTTGAATACAAACAGTCGATATGTTGCAGTTTTTCTTCAGTAAAGGCAAAAACACAAGCAAAGCAACTGAAAGTATGAACAGAGTTCATGATCCATACACTATAACAGTCAATTCATCGATCTCCTTCGGATATTTTTGATTTACCGAAAATACACAACGCTCTGAAAGGCCAGTTGATCATAATGCCGATAAAATAATGGAAATCGTCGACTCCAACCATAATGTTAGTACTTTTTCGATTGCCCAGGAGCTGAAAATGACACAAAATACCGTTTGGAACTAACAGAATAAGGCTGGATACAACAAGAAACCACACCATACAAGTTAACGCAAAATCTCCATATGAATCAAATTCTCGCTTGCTGATGGCTATTGAATCTCAAGAAAAACTACCCATTTCTGAAGCGAATGATGACTGGTGATGGGAAAGGGATTGCTTACAACATCAAATTAAAACGGTCGTGTTTGAATACCAATAAGCCGCTGCAAACGATGACTAAGCCAGGATTGACACCAGGAACTTTTTATTGTGCGTTCGATCCTAAATTCTTATCCAAAATGGAGTGGTGTGATATACAAGATCATTGATTGCAAATTGATTGCTAAACTTTCGCAACAGTTTCGCATGGAAGAAAAATGATAATTGAAATGGTGAAAATGTAAATTTTTTGTTTTGGCTCTTTTGTATTTACTTGAACAAAAACTTGTTAATTTTAAGCACTTTTTTTTCATTACTTTACTTACTTTCATGTAGACCATTTTCGGGATTCTGAGAGAGAAGAATTCAGTAGAATACATAGCACATTCCACGCGGGGTAGTTATCACAGTATCCTCGTACATAGTTTTTCTTCTCGGTTAAATATGTATTTGTAGGTATGTAATTGTTTGAGTGTGGATAAAATTCAATAAGTTATAAGTGAATAATTATATAATAGTAGAGTAGTTTTATGTATTTTACAAGTATTTCCTTTAAATCACTTATTATGAAGTTATGTTAGACCATACATTAGGGTGACCATATTTTTTCTAGTCTACTGCATTTTCCTGAATTGTATTAGTACATATTATTGAATTGATGTTTTCAAATATTTTCGATAATCAGTCTCAGGTGCAAATACAGAAAACTATTTGGACAGCACAGATTTCGGAGCAAATGTGATTCATTGGGATAACAACACTGTGAGTAAATTTTGAATTGCTCTGGAGTAAGCTGGGGATGTGGTTTGTAAACTTAATTCCTGTAAGAATTTAAAATCAAATATTGAACTATCTAAAAACTTTTTACTAGATATATCTAAGAGAAGCCAACAAAGAAGAGCTTTTTAAAGAACCCAACACAATAATCTTAGTACCAAACTTCAAAGTTTCATAATTCATACATCCAAGAATACGAATACGAATTGAAGCTTTCGAAAATTAAGGGCATATGAAACCAGTACAGAAATTTCTTTTAAGTGAAGTGACCTATATACATCTTTACCAAGGATTCGATTGCGTTGGCACAAACATGTGTGGGCAGCCAGGAAGGGAGTAATTTGTATGGGAGGAACGGGAAAAGGCGTGGGTACGTGCTCCATATTTTCAAATTTAGGCAAGCTTTACAACTTAAAACTAGTTGCGACGTCAAAAGGGGAAACGCTTATCACTTAT
Source organism: Philornis downsi (assembly GCA_019455685.1). NCBI lineage: Eukaryota > Metazoa > Arthropoda > Insecta > Diptera > Muscidae > Philornis > Philornis downsi. The sequence continues at coordinate 184,699 of JAHXMU010000662.1, forward strand.
TGGCTAAACGAGACGCATCGTTTAACAATAATTCCGAACTTTATATTTGTTATATTGTTCTGTCTGTTTCGTACAACTGCATCTTAATCGTATTAATTTTTCATTCAGATTATTATATCCGAGACGAAATGACAAATAATTTTGGAGGACGAGGTGTGATCAAAAAACAACCGTTTTTTTTAATTTTTTTAGAAAAGTATTTATTTAATCATCAACAACTATCTTGTCCACTTCAAAGTTATCCCCTTCAGATATAATACACTCGTGTCAGCGTTTTTTCCAATCCTCCAAACACTTCTGAAACGCATTTTTTGGTATCGCCAACAGCTTCTGTTCCGATTTTTCCTTTATCTCCTCAATCGTAGCAAAACACTTTCCTTTCATAGGTGTCTTCAATTTTGGGAAGAGGAAAAATTCAGCGGGAGCCAAGTCCGGTGAATACGGTGGTTGAGGCATGATTGCGGTTTTGTTTTTGGCCAATAACTCACGCACAACCATCGATGAGTGAGCTGGTGCGTTATCATGGTGCAAAATCCTTGATTCGTTTTTCCACAATTCTGTGCGTTTCTGACGAATTGCTTCGCGCAAACGGCGCATAACTTCAAGGTAGTATTCCTTATTGAATTCATGATGCACTACGCCATTGCAATCGAAGAAAACTGTGTCGGCCTTGGCTCTTCTAGACGCTTCCATTGGGGTGATTGGGCTTTGGTTTCAATGTCATAGCCATACACCCATGATTTGTCACCAGTTATGATCTTTTCGAAGAAATCTGGGTCGTCGTTGACAACAGCTCCTAAGCGATGTTCATGCGACGTTGCTTTTGCTCAAAATTTAGCAATTTTGGAACAATCTTCGCTGCCGCACGTTTCATGCCTAAAATATCCGTAAAAATTGCTTGGCATGAGCCGAACGGTATGCCAACATCATCAACCACCTCTCTAATAGTGATTTGACGATTATCCAAAATCATTTTTTTCACCGCTTCAATGTTTTCATCGGTTGTTGACGTGCTCGGGCGACCAGGACGAGCATCGTCATTGACATCTTATTGGCCGTCCTTAAACCGGTTATACCACAATTGAACTTGTGTTCTGTTCATAGTAGACTCGTCAAACGACACAGTCAACATTTCAAATGTGCTTGCACATTTAATTTCATTTTTTGCACAAAAATTAATACAGTTTCTTTAATCCATTTTTTCGAATAGCAAAAAATCGAAGAGCACACCAAAACTCGACTAACCTTTTTATCTGCCAAAAAAAAACTGAAAATCCAAAATGGCTCATATTGTCAACATATGTAACACACATGTGAACCAACATAACAGAAAAAATGCGAAAATCGAACATACGTTACTCACGAAATTTGAAAATAACGGTTATTTTTTGATCGCACCTCGTATGTAGGAAAACTGAAAAAAATCACTTGAAATATTTTTATTCAGTTCAAAAAAAAAAAAAGCGCAAAATTTCTTCTTTTGTTTTTATATCTTAAAAGAGCGAATTTCAGAATACCTTCTGACAACACGATTAGGACCTAAGAGGAAAGCTCGATGTTTTTTTCTTCAGTCAATTTTTATTGTACGAAATTTCGACAGAGTAACCTACATTCCCAGTTTCATTGCCTTAAATTTTCTCCAGTTTAGTGCAAAAATTTTGTTGTATTTATTTGATCTCCTTGAAGCATGATTTCGCGCTGGCCCAGTAATTGGAATGTTTATATTAATTTTGGCAATTCTAGCATAAGCCGTTTGTCTTAGACGATGGAATCATTTTTGTCCTCATTTTTTCATGTCTTGTCCCCTAAAGGCACGAATTTTTGTAAATCTCTTATCATTCCTAGCCTACGATTATAATATAATATATAATATATAATATAAAAAAATAATACATTACTTATTTACATATATATTTGTATCTATAACTATAGATAAAATTATCTACGTAATTTGATGATTCAAGCTTTAATCTTCTGTTCTTGGCGGTAGTGTCAATTAGTGCCATAAAAGCATAGCATAACAACGCGACTTCACGATTTTACCTTCAGCAATTTCTTGTGAGCGATGATACCGTACATATCTGACTTCTATCCTTATTTACACCTAAAGCTAAGAACTGCGTTACATCTCTTCTTTTCTCGCATATTTTCTGTAAAAATGTGCAAGATAATGTTGAGGACCTTAGCTTCGATTCTTTTTCTGATGATACCATTTTTCTTCCTGTCTACCAGTTTTATCCCTTAGGAATACGAATTCTGAAAAAATTAGTTCCTGTCGCACACACAAGGGGAATAATTACTCCCAACTATGTCTGTACGCTTTTAACCAATTTCTGCTTACTCGTTTAATCTAGCCACTGCCGACATTTTTATCCCTTTTTACCCGGATTTTACAATCTCCCTCCAAGAAAAAAAAGTAAGAAAATTGCTTCCTATCATGGGTTCAATCTGTAAGAGGATTAAGGACATCAATTTCCCTTTTCACACTTTAGCAGAGGTAGTAAGATAGGCCTTACCTCCGCTAATGGGAATTATGTTCCATACTAGCATAATCAATTTGGTATCTCCTGGCTGCGAAGAAAGGGTTGACAATTGCGGTAGTACCAAAATTGTCAATCCCTTTTTATAAATAGTTCAAGTTCTACTTAGCTATCCCAGGGGGGTGTTGGCAGTCGCATTGTAATAAGCCCAGTGTGTCGCACACCGTGGGTAAGGCCTTCACGGTAGGATTCACGTAAATCTCTAGTGGATTTCTTACCCCGTTTCTATTCTAGAAATGCAATATGGATACAAAATTTTCATAACTCTAGCTCTGGTCGTGTGAGCTGGGCGATGGTACTTTATGCATTTTAATCCTGTTCTTGCCCCTAAATGTACTCACTTTGAAAAATCTCTTGTTACCGCGTGCCTGTTCTGGTAAGCAAATATGGGCACCAACTTTCAAGATTCTAACTCTAGCCGTTTGAGTCTGTTACCTAGTTTATCCCTTTTTTCTGTTTTTACCCTCAAAAACTTAAATTTTGGAAAACTTCTTACAGCAGGCAAGAAATAGGAAGGGAAATTTGGACTCCAATTTTTATGATTCTAGCTGTGACTGCTTGAGCTGGGCAATGATATCAGATTTATTCCTTTCGTTTTTTTTTTATCACTAAAACAGTATTTTTGGAAAATCCTTTCTTGTCTTATCTTATCTTCTTCGCGCACCTGCTATATAGGGGGTGTAGTTACTCAAATTTTGGTGGCTCTAACTTTATTCGTTAGGCCTGGGCGATGATTAGTCAGTCTGTAACGCAACAATTTCATATATACAGATGAAAGTAAACTATAAAAAAATTATTTTTCGATAACTACAAAGTTAATATTTACATTAATATTTAATATTTACAGCTACTTGTACGAATACAGTTAAAGAATCCTTAAAAATTTGTCTGTTATTAAAATATTTTCAATTTTTCTCCTACGAGTATATTCAGTCTTTTAGGATCTCTAAGCTGTTATTTGTACCTTGACAGGTATCACCGATACCCACCCATTTATTTAGTTTCTTCAAAGTTGCTCGCAAAACTTTCGTAATCAAACTTGACTTCTCTTTAATTTATTATAATCTCGTTTTCTGCGTATAATTCATTCATTACTTTTGCTAATGTGCCAACAATAACGAAAACAGCGTCAGCCTTAAACTTTGCACCTCATTATTTGGTCATTTGTCTTAATATTGCGAAGGCATAAAAAGTAAGACTGCAGAGGGGAAAGCAAAAAAATAATTAAGAAAGATCTCAATGATTTTGTATAACAGCAAAATTGAGCCAAAAACCAACAAACAGCAGTTGTTTATTTTTTTTTTTTGCCATAAAAACTTTTTCTTTATTACATCAGTCGAATCTTGCGCAAAAAAAAAAAAGTCCAAGGAGGCGAAAATGAGTAAATCTTCCCGGGAAAATGAAGTCAAAGTGCATTAATTAACTTTTAGTTTATTTAGAATATGTTTTGTTTACTCATTATAGAAATTTTTTCCTGATATCTGCTCCTGTCGATATACGAATATGTTGTGTTCATATTCATTATAACGCAATCCTTGTGGACCACGCTGAAGGCTACCACAGGAATGGGAGTTCGCTGATGAAGATGTAAATGATGAGTTTTGTCGTTGGTCGAAAGAAGCAGCGAACGAAAATAATACCTGCCAAAAACGAAAGTTTTAATGAGTAATTTCAGGAGTTTCACTTAATTAAACTTTAATAGGAATTAATTTAACTTTAGTTAACGATAGAGCAAGTGGGTCCCATTATTTGGTATTTTCATGCATATGATTAGTAATGTGCAAACGCTGGGGGAGGGGAGTGATTCTAATAAGCGATAAATGATAAAATAAAACGTCCTTCTTCCTTTGAAGGAAAGGATGATATGCAGATTCGAAATTCCGATCAAACAATCAGTTGCCACCATCTGTCAAAGGGAGTCAAATAAGATAAGGATGCATTCGATATATCGGAATAAAATCCATAATTTTTTCAACAAGTGGAGTTAGTAATCTGTGTTTCGAGTGGTGTAAATATGATCGAATTGCGCTAAATGGCGTTAGAAAGATAAGATTTCATAATCAAAAAACTACTCTTACAGTTTTGTGTGTTGGTTTGACTCAGTATTGTTTGAGAATGCATTAAAGACAGACACCTACAAAAAGAAAATACTTTATATTTTACATTTTTCTTCCGATAATGCTGAAAATACCAGGCCGGCGGCTGAAAATGTGGCACTAGGGTTTAAGATCGTAAATACTGTAAAGGCAATCAAGAGCCATTCAGGTTTCATCAAATGCGTTTAAGTAATTTTGATGTTAAAGAACCTCTATGCTGTGAAAGGGCAACCGTCGAAAATGCCGATAGAAATGCAGAAATTGCAAAGTTTGATCGAATGAATTTGAATGTAAAAAAAAACACTTAAAGCCACTTGATTAAAACAAATCTTAAAAAAATCAATCCGTTTCTGTAGTGATAAATGGTGACGAAAAGTGTATCACTTGCGGCAACGTTAACTGAAAACAGTCGTGGCTGAATCACGGTGAGATGACGCTAAGGGTGGGCCAACAGAATTATCGTTCAGGAAGGTTTTCTGAGCAGCTTCCTTACGACCAAATTCTTAATTCGAAGCTATGCTGTCAATAATAGAACCGTCTGAAGTTAGCAATTGTCCAGGAGCACGCAACTTTGGCGAATGAGAAAGAAGTATGTAGAAATCGGCCGTCTCTGTTTTGTGGCAATAGGAACGATAATCTCTATAAAAGAGGCATAATAAAATCACTTTCAAAATGACAATAAGTTATCGAACAAAACGGTGAATATTTGAGTTGTATCGGATCATTTTAACCGTACTAAAGAAGGCCTCAACGCCATGTAAAAATAATGGATTTCTGGTGGCGATGAGCTGATAAACAGCCTGCATCAGCTCCTAAATACGATTTGGCTCGAGGAAAACATGCCCGATGATTGGAGTTTGAGCGTACTGTGCCCTGTGTTTAAAAAAGCCGATTCAAGTGTTCGTAAAAGCTATCGTGGTATCAGTCTTTTTCCCATTGCTTATAAGGTCCTGTTGAATGTGATATGTGAAAGACTAGAGTCAATTCTAACTGACCTGATTGGACCTTATCTGTATGGCTTTGGACCTGGTAAATCAACAACTGATCAGATATTCGCACTACGATAAATTCTGGAGAAGACCCAAGAAAACAGATCGATAAGTACCATCTATTCGACGATTATAAAGCCGCCTTCGATAGCCCGGTACGGCAAAAACTGTATGAGGCCATGTCCGAGTTTGTAATTCCTACGAAGCTTATACCGCTGACCGACACGAAGTCTTCTGCAAAGATAGGCGAAGATTTTAGCGAGCCTTTTACATCAAACGGTGATTTCGGCAGTGCGACAGTCTATCGTGCGACCTCTTCAACATACTGTTGGAGATGATTATGAGGAAAGCAGTAGTTAACACGTCTGGTGCCATCTCTAACAAAAGCCATATATTACTTGCAAATGCAGATGACATAGACATCATTGGTAGAAAACTGCAAGATGTTACTGCAGCCTTCTCAACCATCGAGACAGAAGCAGCGAAAATGCGTCTGGGGTAAACGTGGACAAAACAAAGTTATTGGTTTCAATGAAAAAAGAGTTTTGCTCGTTTGGGACGCTGTGTGAACGTTGACAACTACAATTTTGAAGTGGTGGAAGAATTCATCTACCTGGGTTCCGCTGTAAACAAAGCAAATGATGTCAGCATGGAGATAAAGAGGAGAGTATTGCTCGCTAACAGATGTAACTATGGGCTAAGTAAGCGATTCAATGATAAAGTTCTCTATCGACAAACAAAAATCCGACTGTACCAGACGTTGGTTCTGCCTGTATTGTTGTACGGTGCAGAATCCTGGGTTATGACGCAAACAGATGAATCAGTACTGGCAGTTTTTGAGAGAAAAATACTCCGAAAAATATATGGACCCGTCATCGTTAACGGAGAGTATCGGCGTCGCATTAACAATGAACTGTATGAGCTATATGCCGACATCGAAGTGGTCAAACGCATTAATATACGAGTACACTGGTTGCATTGGCTGGGTCACGTAGTGCGGATGGACCCAAACGTTGCGGAACAGAAAGTTTTCGACAACGGACTCGATAGACGGCGCAGAAGAGGGCGAGCAACCAAAATTCCGTTGGAGGGATCAGGCTTTTGAAATTGTATCTAAGCTTGGTGTGACAAATTGGAGGAGAAGCACAGAAGATCGAAGCGCATGGAATGTAGAATAAGTCTATACCAGTTGCCACCTAGGAAGAATGTGATTTCATATTCGATTATAAATGACCGCAGCATGTTGCCTTTCCCTTTCTAACACCTAGAAATACACACACACATAAAACCCTACATTCATGATCGTCGTGGAAACGTAAGCCAATCTAAATATCTCTATCCACGTATCAGGTTAAAGCATGATGGAAGTAACATTTGTCACTAAATTGGCGCAATTGTCTTTTCCAGATTTTACGATCTGTCATTTACAGTACTTGATTTTGTCTGTTCATCTCAAATGTATTTTGCATGTTTTCAATGGATAAAAATATCGAAAAAATAAAACGTCTCAAATTTTGTATTGTAAATGGAATTTTGTACGCCGAATGGAATTTTTCAGCGAAAATGTTACTGGGATGAATCGAAAATGGGTCAATTTGTGTGGGAGCTACCGGAAGTGGCGTTATAAGACAGCTCATTTTCACCATTAGATTCTATCTTAGAATGTCATTTAAATGCGCTAAATTAGACTGAAACATAGGCTATATTAGACCTGGTAAAAAAATACGAAACTAAGAATGTATGGGTTAAATTGGTGATATGTTCGGAAAGTACAAAAAAGAGTATTGTTACTCGATTAACTTTTTCAGATATAACGCAAAATAACAGGGTGTCCGTCGGGAAGGTATACTACTTTTTTGTTTATACAGTAGAACTCCAATTATCCGAACTCCGATCAACCGAATCGCTGATTATCCGAATCGCTTTTGTCTTTCATTCCGCGAAGCTAGGACGATAAAACAGCTTACTTTGACCGAGATGTATAGGAAACACATATATTCTTTTTATGTACTTTTACTTCTTTTTACTTTACTAATGCATACTTTAAAATCCCCTTTTTTCAAAAAAAATCCAATTATCCGAATTTTTGATTATCCGAATGTGGTCCGGTCCCAATTGATTCGGAGAATTGGAGTTCTACTGTAATTTTGATTAAATGAAAGGGAATGAATCTTATATTGAAAATGTTTTATTTAATGTCGGCAATTATGTATGGAATATAATATCAGATAAATGTCCGCCTCTGTTAGCCTCACAAATGCGAGCCCTTTTGAGCACATTTTTCATTACATTCTCACACATTTCACGTGGTATTTCATTAATTTCATCACGAATATTTTGTTTGAGTTGCTCAAGCGTTTCTTGTTTGTTTGCATAAACCTTGCTTTTCAGATATCCCCACAAAAAGAAGTCCGAAGCAGTAAAATCAGACAACAATTTCTTGAAATAACTTGTTGTGGAAAGAGGTCTCGCAGCAATTCCATTGTAATCCTGGCTGTATGCGATGTGGCACCGTCTTGTTGATACCACATGTTAATCAAGCCCAAAGCATGTAGTTGTGGCGTTAAAAAGTTTTCAATCATAATACGATATCGCTCGCCATTGACAGTTACCGTTACGCCGTTTTCAGTTACAAAGAAGTAAGGTCCAATGATTCCTCCTGACCAAATTGCACACCAGACTGTCACTTTTAATGGATGCAAAGGTGATTGATGAGCAGTTTGAGGGTTTTCCATTGCCCAGAATCGACTATTCTGTTTATTCACATATCCATTCAAATGAAAATGTGCCTCGTCACTCATTATGATTTTTTCATTTTTTCAATCGGTGTTGTCATGGGCGAGCTGTAACATCCTATTGACATATGTACGGCGGCGTAAATTGTGCCGTAAATGGTCTTGTGGAAGAAGCTCTTGTGTCAACTGAATCTTAAATGGAAACAAATGCTAATCCTTGTGCAAAATTGTGACCAAAGATGTTCTTTGAAGAGCAAGCTCCTGAGCACCGCGCGAACTGAGGATTGTAATGAACGCTTTCTTGAGCACCAGATATGTTTTCAGCCGATCTTGCAGTACGTTGTGGTCCATGCTTGGCCTTATCAGCTACAGATCCTCTTTCTTCGAAATCATTCACTACACGATAAATAGTGTGTCTGGATGGCACGTTGTTTCACCCAAAAATTTCACGTAACTTTCTCATCGTCACAGTAATCGACGATTGATTTTGATAAAATGTTTTAACGATTAAAAAACGTTGGTTTATCGAATATTTTTTCATAATAAATTTGCCACGTCTCTACTTCACGACTGCCAAATATGAACTGTCAAGGCTAATGTTTACCAAAACGGCGGCAAAACAAAGTATTATACCTTCCCTACGGACATCCTGTATTAATCCAAAATAGTGAACAAAGGTTAAGGTATCTGCAGTCTACGGAATAGAGTTATAAGAAATAAGTTCAATTTTAAAAAATCGGTCAATTTTGTGGAAAGTACCAAGTTTAAAGAATAAAGTTTTTTGAAGGTTATCTTGTCTATCAGACATTCAGCCAGATAGACGGCTAAGAATATCAAGAAACGATTTGGTTAACTTTGATCGTATCCTTTTAGCAAATCATTTGGCACCCCTGTAACTTCTAAGCGGAAGGTTTAAATTGGTTATAACTGAGTTTCTTTTAGTGCGCTTTAATCCCATTTTTACAATAAACTACTCCTTTTCATAAAACCTAGCAAACTTTTGCAGTCCATCGCAGTCCATCTGACCAAAATTTCTCTGTTGATCGCTGTATATCATTTCTTCGACTGAAGGTATACACATTTATTAAGACACCAGAGACATATGAGTAAAGAAGAAGGAGTAGAAGGATTAAATCCTAGTAAAAAACAACAAGCAAATCACATTACAGCGATCATCTGGTACAAAATATCAATAAAATCTGTTAAATCTATCAAATCTGTAAAATGTATACTGCTCCTATGCGCCTAAAAGTAGATAATTAATTTACCTTAAATATATCAAAAATAGCCTATTTATGGTTGTCATATTTCACCATGTCAATATATATGTATAAATACACACCTTCAAAAGAACCCTAAATTGCGTAGAATTTTTCATAAATCATTGCGTTTCACTCATTTTCTAAATAATTAATTAAAATTGTATTACATTCGGTTATTTGGCCATTTTATGAGGTTTGTTTGATTTACCCTGTTTGTTGTTACAAAATATTCACCCAATGTATGTGCAGTTTATTGGTAATTAAACTATTATTCCAAAATTGTATTTAATACCCCTTTTACAAAACCCCATTTGAAAAACATCATCAGCAAATAATTCCCACAACCAGAATATGCAAAAAAAAAAAAAAGAAAAAGAAACCTGTAAATTTCATATGTTTCATTCATACCTATTTATAATGAGAAATCCTGCAACATCACATGACTTAAATGTAGATCTATCAAAATGACCATTG
>JAHXMU010000662.1:194804-206429 GCA_019455685.1 Philornis downsi
CCCTTGCATCCATTGAAAGTGACAATCTGGCGTGCAATTTGGTGAGGAGGAATCATTGGATCTTACTTCTTTGAAACTGAAAACGGCATAACGGTTACTGTCAATGGGGAGCGATATCGTGATTCGATTGAAAACTTCTCTTCTTCGAGACTTCTTTCCACAACAAGTTATTTCAAGAAATGGTGATGTTGATTGGCCTCCACGGTCGTCTGATTTGACTGCTCCGGACTTCTTTTTGTGGGGATATCTGAAAAGCAAGGTTTAAGCAAACAAACCAGAAATGCTTGAGCAACTCAAAGAAAATATTCGTGATGAAATTAATGAAATACTGCGTGAAATGTGTGAGAATGTGATGAAAAATGTGCTCACATTTGTGCTGTTAATAGAGGCGGACATTTATCTGATATTATATTCCATTCATAATTGCCGACATTAAATAAAACAGTTATCAATATAAGATCCATTCTCTTGCATTTAATTAAAAATTATAAACAAACAAAATAATATACCTTCCCGACGGACACCCTGTATATCGGAGTAAATCAGCTCCCTGAGAGAAATTAGTATTCTGATTAAATTCATACAAAAGTATGTGAAACTTTCATGCCACGAGAAAGTTCTTATTATATAAAAATGTAGTTTATGCGTACAACATAAATTAACTATTGAATATCCTACTATCGATTCATTTAAAGAATATTTCACATTTTGTATAGCGACGGATCCGTGGCATCGTCGATCCGATATGGTTTTGGTAAGAGAGTTATAATATATCTGCTTGCAAATAAAAACCCATATGCGTCAGGTACTATCAGGTGTTATTATCATATATTTTTTTAAGGGTCCCGGTGCTGTAGGATTTTCGAAAAATCGATTTTTTGATATTTTTGGAAGTATAGGCTTTTAAGAATATACTGTCAAATTTTTGGAAGAATATTCCCAGTAGTTTCGATTCTACAGCTGTTTTAGCAGGTAGAGTCAGATGATAATCCTCAACACTCGCACTGTCCTCCAGGGCCAGAGTCGTGATGCAAATGGGGCCAGAGTGAAGTTGCAGGTACTTTAGATACCTATGGGCATCCACCTGCTCTAAACGATGACGCACAAGAAATATTGAAACCCATCTACGAAAAATTGACAGCAGGTAATTTATTGGAAAGGTACATTGGCAGTAATAACCAGAACAATAATGAGAGTTTCAATTCTTGTGTCTGGCAGTTCGTTGGCAAAAAAATAAGTGATATTCCCACTTATATTTCTGCCTTCGACCGCGACGCGTGTCGAGTATACACAGCCAACCGTTGAAGTACTGATGACTCCAAAGAAGCTCGAACAGCGTGAAAAAAATCAGAGGCATGAAGAATCATTGGAGTACGAAGAAACAGAAGGAGTTCTGTATGGTGCTGTTGTCGCTGATTAACTGTAAGTATTAAAAATTTCTGAAATTTTTTCAAATATACACTCTCAAAACTGTAAACTCAATTATCTCAAAACTACTTTTTTCGGCCTGGTGTTGTCAAAAAAAAAAAAACTATTCAACCGAATCGTTTGAAATTTTAATATGTTGTTCACAACATTAATGGCTATCGCCCGCACTAGAATATTATTATTATTTCAATTGTTTCGTAATTTTTTGATTAAAAAGCTGAAAAAAATTCCGATTTTTAGAGTATCAAATTCAAAAGCGCGCCATTTTGTCAGTTTTTTTGTTATTCTAGTGCGAGACATGGCTGCAGTCATACTGATTAATAATTTCCTTTTTTTTTTTTGTTTCAGATAGATAGAAGAGCCAAAATGAACAACACCGTCCAGGCCCAATTTTTTGGAAGGGTCAACTTCAGCGCCATTTTTAAAATTATTAAAATTAATAAGATTTTTTTTTCTTTTTTGTATGTAAAAGAAGTTAAATAAAAAGCCTATAAAATTTAAATATCGTTTTTAATTTTTTCTTTATTGTAAACAAAAATTCCCGAAAATACCCTAAATTTTGGGGCTGCAGACCACCGGGACCTCTTAATATTATCTCATCAATATTTTTCTTAATATTACTATCATTGAAGGCAACAAATATTTTTGAAAAATTTTGAAAAAAATTTGGAAAAAAATGACTTTTTGAAAAATTTCTCCACAGTTCCTTGTATAAACTTGACCTTCTATCCAATGCTAATACTTTCTGCTTACTAGAAGTAAAACTATATCTTTATTATCCTGAAGAAGTTATGATACCCCTATTGCCATAATTTCCTTGTATAAGCTTGAAGTCCTATCCGATGCTAATACTTTTTGCTTACTAAAAGTACAACTATATCCGTCTTATCGTGAAGAAGTCATGATACCCATATTGTCATAGTTTCCTTTTATAAGCTTGACCTCCTACCCGATGCTAATACTTTTTGCTTACTAGAAGTACAACTGTAACCTTCTTATACTGAAGAAGTCATAATACCCCATTGCCATAATTTGCATTATACCCAGCGCCACGGGTTGGAGGTATACTCATTATACCTTCACCAAGGAATGAAGCTATATATCAGTCGATAGTTGTAAAGTTGTAAAATTCAATTTTTTCTCTCAACTCCTCATTTGGAGACTGCATTAACTTAACTGTTTGCCAATTGTATCGGTTTACAATGTCTGTCAATCAATCGATTAACCATGCCTTCTCTGGTACCTTCCATACAAAATGCCGATTTAACCAATGTATGGCACAAAATTCAGTCTAATTTGGTACACCTTCAGAGTATGCGAAAACAGAGTTCAATAATGAAAGTGGAGCGCAGTGCCACTACTCGCCTGGTATCATTTATACAAATATGTATGTCGATTTTTTAGAAATTTAATTTTTCTTTTGTACTTTCCAGCGAGGATCTTGGGCGATTATATGTGTAAGGTAGTTAACTTCATTGAAACTTCTGTACTGGTTGTAACTTCATTCATATAATTGTGTTTTTTTTTTTTTTTTTTTTTTTTTTTTTTTATAAAAAAAAACGACGGTGACGCAAATCAGCTAGAAGAGGTCAAATAAAATAAGAATTTCATAAAATCCTGACAACCTCGAACTATTTTTTTATTATTTATTTACTATCATCACAGCAAGTAAAAATATTTATACATAAAAGTTTGAGATTTTACGTAATGTATTGCTGAAAATTTCAACTAAAGTATACAGGAAAGTTACATTTCGAAATTTTACGACATATTAAGGCAATAAGATAGCAAAAACCCTTTTAATATTTAGATAATTTCCGAGTTAAAGTTGAAAAATACAATTAATTGTATAAATTTCTTATTTCTGCAAAGTGTGAATATCAATTATCAATTATATTCAAATCCTTGTGTTAATTCTTGGAAGAAGATGATGACCATTTTGTGATTGTAGTTATCATGTAAATTATTAGTAGAATATCTTCGATGTAGATTATGTATTATCTTCAGGTTTATTTTGAATAATTTGTAGTTTTTTGAGGGTTGTCTTTGCAGTACTTGGATACCAAATTTGACATTCATACGTCGCCATATTGTAAATAAACGTTTTTTTATTACAGTTTTCGTTAGATTTTTTATTTAACAATAAAAATAATGCTCTTCCACACCCAACCGCCTTTGCACATACTCGTCTGTAACTAAAATGTTCAGTGAAGTTCCATTTTTTTTATCAAAATATATGCCTAACCGAATCTTGCAGACTTATGGTAGTATTAAGAACTGTAAGTGGCTGTATTGGGATTCTCTTGGGAGATTTGTTAAAAGGAAATATTATTGCTTGTGTTTTATTGTGGTTAATTTTTATTTTCCAGTTCTCAAAGTACTTTTGAGGTGACAGCAATGTTTTTTACATTATTTTAGTTATTGCATTGGACACTTTTCCACTAGTTGTGATAGCAGAATTGTTGACATAAAGTGGTAATGATTGGTTCATGTTGGCTTTGAAATAGGAGGTGCAAATCGAATAGAGTGTTAGAGATAATATTGATCCTTGTGGAGCTCTTGCAGGAATCGTTCTCACTCGCTAATTTATACAGAAAATACCCTGTTATGTGAGAAACTCTTGGCAATTTTTTGCAGGTAGATCGGGAATTTGAATTAATTTAGCTTGAAGATGATTCCATTATGCCAAATGGAGTCGAACGCTTTTTCAATGTCTATCAAAATTACTCCTGCACTTTTTCTATCTCGCTTGTTCCCCAGTATTCATTTCTGTACTCCTTTTAATTGGTGAATTGTCGCATGATCTCTTCTGAAACCGAATTGATTTTTACGTATTACATCGTTTTGATATGCAGAATTGTTTATTCTGGCCAATATGATCTTTTCGAAGATCCGCTGCATCCCATGATTGAGGTACATACGAGTATAGGAAAATTTCTTACATTCAGCGAGTTTACACGCATTCCATTTTATACTCACAATCCCGAACGTTACAGTTTTAGAAGCATTTATAAGACTTGTCGGTTACTCTGATACTCGAAGACACATCAATTGAACCTGCGATCATGCGAACGATAGTTTCGTGTACTAGCCATGGTGGCACGGTCGGTCAAAGCTTAACTACATAAGCAGTTTTTTGTAGCTATCTTCAGAGTTACTTAATTGTCGTCTAAAAATAATATAAATTTCAACTAATTATTGATCAACTTGAAACGCATATATTCTAGACAAGAGAAAATACTCTAAATATTCGATATTGTTACGACTACTGTCAGCTATAACGATCCAATTTTATCGGTCCCTTGGTGATCGTACTTATATTTAGTAGTGGAGCATCTCTAAATATCTCGCCTGTGCTACATTTCTTGCCGACATTGCTTTTCAAAGGCATTTCAAAGCCAAACACTAATAAGTGTTCATTCATTGAAATGTACAAATAAACATTGTTTTATACCAGTTCAACTCTCTGATGCCAAATGTTTGTTCGAATCCTGTTTATTTTTCCTCCACACTTCAACGCCAACATCCTGGTCATAGCAGGTGTGTGGTTTTTGCATTCGAAATTTTTTGCTCAACATATATTTTTGTATAAAATTTAGAAATTTCAGTTGGAGCTTTCGTATGTTGTTGCTCTTACAAATGAGTTTTGCACATATTCCAATCATCAGGAACATGACCATTATCAGGAGCATGAACACAATCACCATCATCATTGTCGTCGTCATCATTGAATATTCTGTTCTGTTCAAGTTAGTGCAATTGACCAAAATGTACAATTTATAAAATCAGTTGTGGTTGCATATGGACACGCATTTATCGTTTCAGGACATATCGGCCATGATGGACCTGATGAACCAGCTATCCTGCTGGCTGCCACCCTGCCCCGGTCACTTGGTGGCTTCGGAGAACTCAGTTTGTTTTGTTCACAATAAAATTCCCATTATTGTCGAGACATTATAAATCAAAATGTGTGGATGTGTCGTCTATTTATGGCAGCCTTTGGTTTGGACATGTTTTTAATTGTTTTAAATAAAAATTGGAAAATAACTAAATGTAAATTCTAATTTAGATTATTTGCAATGAGATTGTAGATAGTAGAAAATTTTATGGCGAGTCGGATGACTATTTTGTCGAAAGAGAATAAGAGTAACTTGTACGAAAAGTGTTTATCAAATATTTGGATGAGTGTAGGGTGGGCATGCAAATTTTTGTTTTTTTTTCCTAGTAGACTATATCGTTTTCAGAAATTTTAATTATATCTAATAATTTTTAGCAGTGACAGGCATGAATCTTGCTGAAAAAGTCACTAAACAAATTCCGCCTGCCAACGTTTCGCTTTGATTATATGATATGAATTAGTTCAGATCAGAGACGGACCGTTGTGAAAGCTGCTCACATCGGTCTATATTTTGATATAAATTAGTTAGTAAGTTTATTTTCATAGTATCCATAGGAATTTTTCCATATTTCGCAAGATATACGATAATTGGAGTTGACACATTTGCTACTGGTTTTAACGGAACTATTTGGAATCCATTAAGGATTCCAAAAAGAAGTTTTACTCGGTATTGATGAACTGAAAGCTGATGAAAATCGTCTTAATATTTTGATAAAATGGGGATGCGATGGGGCTCAGCAAAAGCAGTAAGAACAGAAGTTTTCCTCGGTCTAAAGTTTATTTAGTATCTCAATGGTTCCTATTCAAATGAATTTAAGTTCTACACAAAAAAATAAATGTGTAGCAAAATCCTGCACCTTCATCTACAAGATACTGTCGTCCAATAAAGTTTGTTTTTGCCAAAGAGTCCACTGAGTTAATTTCTCAAGAAGTTAGTTTACTACAGCAAGAAATTAAAGATTTGTCTCCAACTCCTTTCACAAATGGCGAACAACGTTTTTTTGTATGCTTATGCTATGCTATGCTTTTATGCTTACTATGATAGACGGTAAAGTTTGTACTGCGCTATCATCAGTAACTTCTTTTCTCAAACATGTTTCATATGTGTGTGAAACCGAGTGAACTGAATAAACCTTCTGTGATCTTAAACAAAAATGTCGATGAACGATCTTTAACCTTTGGAACGTCTCCGCTACATTCATGGATCCATTTTATGAAGTATGTATTACGCATAGCATATAAGCTTCCTATAATGAACTGGCAAGCTCAAGGACCGGAAAATAAAGCAAAAGTGGCTGAAGAAAAAAAAAAAAGTTTCAACAGAGATTCCGAAATGAGATGGGGTTGCTTGTAGACATGCCAACACAACAAGGAGGTAGGATAAGGAGGAGGACAGCTGTCAGAAGAAGCTCAAGATACGAGGAAATTTAGAGAGCTGTTTATCGAGAATAGACACAAATACATACAGATCTTTTCAATCGGCTATTAATTTCTTCAGATCCTTGTATCGCAAGTTTGCGTCACACTCCCTTTCGAGTTCGAAGTTTGATAACAAAAGAAGTTCTTTCATTATTATCTGTTGAAGCTTTCGAGGAAGAAGAATCTTTTAACGATGCATATGACATTGACTAAATTAAAATCTCTATGTGTATTTATGTGCTTTTTCTGTATTATTAATGTAAAACAGCAAAAACAAGTGAGTAAAACAATTACTATTAAATATTTATTAAAACTATTAAAATTATTTTAATACTAAAAATGACTACATCAGACTCTTTACGTAAAAACTCACCTAATAATTTTTTTATATGATTAATTAGTTGTATTCAACGTAAATATTAGTATAAATATAAATGCAAATAATCTCCGAGCATGTATTTAAGAAACCAATCTTTTATCTTAAAAATATATTTTTTGTTGATAGTGTGGACTATTTACTTTTTGCGTCATTTTACTAAAAAAGCTGTTTTCTAAAAAAAAGTTGATTTTTTACAATCATTTACAAATTTGAACTCATGTTTTGTTAAATACTTAAGTGAGAAGTGAACCGTACGCAATTTATTAATTTTGTCCAGTTAGATTTGTGATCTACCACACTGTGCAGTATCAGAATAAGCGTGACAAATTGCTGGGTTTTTATCCAACAATTCCATGATCTATAGCACAGTAAAAGGCTTCATAGCATTCTGAAGGTCTTCATTTAGAAATTATAGAGGCACCATTGATTATTGCTTAATTGTCCTTTTTGTTAGTATGACATCCTTAGGCATCCATTTCCATTCGCATAACTACGCTTTTACTAAATACCTGATGTGTGCGGAATTTAGTGGAATTGAATGAACGATACAAATATAGGAATATATTGGCTAATTTAGATTATTTGTGCCGGAGTTACAAAAAAGGCTTAACTATCCGATCATTTTTTTTAAATTTCACCAATAAATTCAGTTTATGGATTAGAGAATGCAGGGAAAAAGATTAATTATTGTTAATCTGTCAATTTAAGTGGGCTGTACCATAAGATGTGTTGCAGTTGCACTCAATTTTATTCTAAGAACATTATTCATTGAATGCATGATATGCCAAATTTGATCGAATTCATTACAAGTACTGGAAAGATATAAAACTAGGAATATGTAGTTTGAATTAGGTAATTCTCGAATTAGGTAATACTTGATCAAATTTTCCCAAGTTTTACGAAAATTATAAATTAAATTGACGACGAAAAATCTAGGCCGTTGCCGCCTGATAATTAGAAATTACAGAGGAAAGATTGGGATTTCGGAAAATTGGTGAATTTTTATGGAAGTTATCAGTTTCTGAATTCTGTTCACCAAACCAATGATGTATGTCAAAGTTTGACGGAATTCAGTACAATTGCTGGAAAGATAGTTAGAAATATTACAATAAAATTGAGTGTCTGGGAGATATTAAAAGGGGCGTGCCTATTTGGTAAATTTTTCTCAAGTTTTATAAAATAATTTTATGAGCAAAAATCTGGGCTATTAATTTGAAATTAAAGGTTTTATTGCGAAAATTTTTTAAATTGGTATGGTTTGTACCGGAAAAGATGCGGTAATACAATCTATTTTAATTTTCAGAACTTAGTTTTCCTAATTTGAGTGAGGAATATAGAGGAATATTTATATTATGAAGCTAAGAACATTTAGTTTAAGTCGATCATTTGAATCTGAGACATCAGAATGGGCGTGATTATTTGGTCATTTGTGCCTCAGGTTTTACAGAGAGTTATAAGTCAATACGATGAACAAAACATTTGAGTGTTTGCACTCTACGATTTTGAAATTACACAGAAAAGATTGAATTTCGAAAAATCGTGGAATTGAGAGGTACTAGAAGACCACACTTTGACAAACCCTTAATATCAGGTCACCCATTTTTCGATTTTATAACTTGTATTTTATTATAATGCTTGGACCTTAACATTATGTACGAAATACAATGTCATTTCAATGAACGCCTCTGAACTCGTTGCAGCAGCGGATCCTTTTAAGGTTCCTCCACGGCATTTTCGAAATATTCGGCCCAGTGACACCTCCAGACCATAATACGCACCAAACAGTCACTTTGCCGGATGCGGTGGCTTTTTCGCAATCAAGTCTGGGTTCTCTGAATCCCATTTGAGACAATTTTGCTTGTTGACGTAACTGCCGAGTGAGAAATGCGCTTCATTGCTGAATAACATTTTGTTCGATTGAAAGCCCACGTTTAAATTATCACTTTTGTAGTAAGTTTTAACTGTTTTTAGGCGTTTTTCGGTTTGTGAATGATCAATATTCGAAATGGCAAACGTTTCACTAAATAAATGACAGATGACAGGTATTTAACAGCTGGCGGTCTTGCCAGACCGGCGGTTTTAAAACCACTAAATGGAAACTCAATAAAAGTTATAAAACTATTAAATATAGTTTAAATCGGTCATTTGCATGGGATTTACAAACTGTATTTTTCCAGATTCTACTTCGAATTATACCTTAACATAATATAATGGAGAACAATTTGAGAAGTTGCAGAGAACAAATTGTGTTTCGAAGAATCGAATAGCATTCGTGTGGTACAAGGAACGACGGTTGATATACAATAACCGGCTACGATCTGGCCAAAATATGGCCTGTACCAAGTACCGAATGCTAGGAAGCTTAATAAAGGCTTGCCTAAATTATTGCGTCTGACGGAAAGCCATTGCTCAATCGATTCAAAAAATCTTGAAAAATATTTTTTCTTAAGATGTGTTAAGTATTTAAACGGTGGTAATCCCTATATATTGCTAGTTTTATATTTGAATTCTTCCATGCCTTCCGAATTAATTTAAAACTTTTAAACGATTTAATGGAATGAATGGAAGAACTTCAAAACTGTAATAAGATGGCATGGTAATTTTGAACAATGGGAAGAATGGGAAGGGAAGATTTAGGAGAGGAAAATAACGGAGGATTAGGGGATTTCGGGAGTGAAAGGAAAAAATTTACTAAAAAGGCCGTGGAAAGGGAGGACATAAAATATTAAATAACAATATTTTTAATTGAACTCCACTGAGCTCTGTTACATTTCGTACATGTTCAGAGTTTGCTAAAGTAAGTACTGAGAATGAAAATGGATAGCATTATTGCGCCCCATTTGACATTTCTTATAAAGTTTACCAAGTTCTCGAAATTTATTTTTTACTATATAATTCCTAATTCACAGATAGCGGCAGCCTAAGTGTTTGTGTGTCTTATTGACTTATAAGAGCTGGCAAAAACTTGAGAAAAATCTAATTTTCTTGAGCGTTCCTTAAAAATAACTGATTTAACTCATACATTCTTAGCTTCATATCTTTCAAACAATTGCAAAGAAAACAAATGATCGATTTAATCCATACAAGCAAAAAGAAATACACAATTTTTGAATGACATTAAATCGAAGTTAGAATGATTCATTACAATTGAAGTATGCACACGTTTTATCGATAAATAGTTTCCATTTTGAATGTTGTCTCATTAATATCCTTGTCTTTATTGGTCAAAAACAAAAATAGTAAAACAAAAAAAAAAAAAAAAAAAAAATAACTGGGACAATTGATTTTCACAAGTTTTTTTCTTTTTTTACCAGCAAGATCATTCGAAACAGACAGGAACATATGCTAACTACATCGTATCAGGTCTGAACTATAAGGCGAACGTATAGGTATAAAAGGCTGCAGGAGTTTCTGGCGAATCGCTATCCATGTCTTTGGCTTGACGATATCCTGATGGAACACAATTCTGGCAATCATACCAAACACATAGCAAAACTTTCGTAACCGTCAATCTTGGCCTGACCACCATTTGCGCCAACATACCGCGACTTGACAAATAGCCTTCCACACCATATTTCATATTTGGCTTTAACATAACTGGAGGGGAATCGATTAATCCAAAAGTGCTATGGTACATGTTGTGTCTTCGCCTTCATAGAAGGAAAATTATAAAACATGGCCCTTAACGAGCGCTCAAACAAAACTGAGTCAGGCAGTCACAAAATAATCTGCGCAGTTTTTTGACTACGAAATATTGTGTTTCTAACGCCATCTAGCGTAGCCCGATCGCATTTAAACAACGTGAGATGCGTATTATCGTAGCCATCTATTGGGAAAATATTGAATTACTTTTTTCTGCAAATTGCTATCTATGCATTTAGCAAATTTGGCACGGATTGTGTGCTCAATAAAAAATAGACTCTTCTGCCGTGAAAGATGCTAGAATATTTCATAGAAAGAGGTCGATATATCGAAGTATAACTTTTACCCTGTAATCTTTAATTTGTTGACTGTCATAACTTAACTTTTTCTCAGTAGCATAGTGTTATAGCGCTTGATAGAAGTTACCAAAATCTTCCGCATAACCTGATGGTTTTCTAAGTTTTAATTTATAACAGAGACCTTCAGGAAAGCTCAGTTTCGTTTCAGATATGATATTGTAAATTTATCTAAAGTACATTAGAAATTTCATTTTGATTCATGTATTCGAAACATCAATTGACTTTATATATTGATTCATTTCTTACCTGAAACGAAATTAGAAATTTGCATTGATTCGGTTTCTCTATGGAAACATAATGAAACAGATAATTTTCATTCGAGAACATGAAACGAAAACGTAACTTTATGCAGTTTCGTTTCTTAATGTGAATCAAAATTAGAATCAAATATAATTTCCTTCCTTGGCGGAGAAAAAGACCTGGCGTCAATCTGCGAAAGGTAAAAATGTTTCAAATAATTTATTTTCTAAATTTATGATACCAAGTCTTCAGACGTTGTC
>JAHXMU010000662.1:206439-250329 GCA_019455685.1 Philornis downsi
AAGTTGTCTTTAATTTTGTTGTGGGTCAAAATTGTTTTGTAATTTCGTTTTAAATTTAGAATAATGTAGTATTGACTTGCTTGTCGGAATCAGAATAAAAATTGTATATATTTTCGATTTAGATTGCAGAACATGAATCAAATCAAAACTTTTTTCGGATTTCATTTCATTTCGGTGACGGTCCCTGAATTTTTATATTTATGTTCATTAAGTTGTAATTTTGCTTCTTTCAAAGCGGTTTAAATCAATGCATTTATTGATAGCAATTTATCGATTTATAATTCACGGCACTCCACACAACTTTGCATCAAAATTTTGCCTAATGACGCCTCTTAAGCGGTGAAATCTTATATGTTTTCATTCCAATTTATTTCCGCTCAGGAAAAATGGCGTCCAAAAAGACAGATTTATACAACAAAAAAATTCCTTCCTATGAAACCACAAATTCAATAGCGTTTGAGAACTTGCAGTTTATAATTTGTCCTTGGTTTTTTTACCAATTAGATAAACTTTTTTTGCTTGGTTAATTTCTAAATTACGGATAACGACAAAGGATTAAAATTTAAACATTCACATACCAATTGAATGCAAGTGATGAAGATTTTATAGAACCCCACCGAACCCAATCAATAGGTAACAGTTTTACCTTGAAAATAATGCGCCACTTTTGACCGGCAGTATAAATCAACCATCATTTTTTAATTTTAAACATTTTTGTTGTTCAATTTCATCAGTACATACCATAAACGTTTTTGTCCGTTTCGTGTGAAAAGCGAATGTTCGCCGATATCTTCGCATAAAAAATGTTTTCATGCCGTGATTATGGCGCCGCCACCGTTGGTAGTTTTTAAGTATGAATTATTAACATTTGTTGACAATTTTGAATTCACAATAAATTTACTGCATAAAAATATATATCATTTATGTTGGGATGTACTGTAGCTGCTATTCATGGCATGCTGCAGGAAAAAATTGTATGGTTTGGGTACGGTGAAAGACAGATTAAAGCAAATCAGAATTTCAGATGCATATTTGCTTTTAATAAATATTCATAAATGGTTTTGTGTAATGCATTAATTTTTAAAAACTTTGTAATATCTGGTTAAACAAATTTGTAAACATTTAGCAGATTTTGCACGTAAATTCTGTTTAGAACCTGCACACAATTAATACCTCCATAGCAATTATACACTATGTAAGTATTTCATACAGTACAAGTAATGAAACTTGATTTGAACATTTCATTTTCATCATTAATCAAATCAATTGCATTAATATTAAACGGAAATTATACGTCCATCTGCCTGGAATGCAAAAAAATAAATATAACTAACCAAATTAATCTAAAATCACTTTTGCTTCAATATCTTTAACAGGTAAAGCATACTTGTTTTATATTTTAACAATATATGTTATGCAAATTTTACAAATTACATCAAAAATTAGTATTGCCGGAAGCCAAATTACTTCCGGTTTATGTAAAATGTTACAAAATATTCCATATTTTACTTACATAAACCACACACAACTCCAACCAAATACCATTGAATTCACTAATCGTGCTCATTTTGAATGCAAATTGCGTGTAAGTTTTTGCTCGTTGCATTCATATTAAAGTATAACAATTAAATCCCCAGAATATCCTTCCTTTAAATAATAAATTAACCGTACATTGTTCGCAGATAATAACGATGTCATAAATGTTAAATTAGTTTCACTACAAATATGAATTTTTTGCAAAGTAAAGCACAAAAATTGCACTGAAAACATTGCTTGCATGCCAGAGAAAATATTTATTTTCACTTTATAAGATAATTTTAACGAGCACTGGATGGTTCTACGCCTGTGATGTCTTAATGAACTTACTTAAATGTCCAAACGTTTGGTTTAAGAATTATCAGCCCAGTTATTTTTTCCATTCGCACAATGACAGCTAGACTTCCATCACGCATTCACAGTGTAAAAAAACTAGTTGGAAAACGTTCTAACGAACAGCAGGAACAAATACGAGAGTAATGTTGCACAAGCTTTCATAATCGTGGATCACTTTTTACGCCTTCATTGAAAGGAATGAATGTACAGAGTGGCGCACGAATCGTGAGCAATGTTAATATCAATAGGAACCGTTTAAAAGATTTAAAGATATTGAAGGAGTTTTTTTACCCACAACTGTGCCGAAGACGTATCCGTTTCAACAGCAAGATGGATCAACCAGACCAGATATAGCCAGACCACTTATGGAGGAGCACCAATGAAAATTCCCAAGCAAATTAAAATCCAGAAAATCCACTTTCCGCTGGCTCCCAAGGTCACCTTATATAGGGCTATATCAAGCAAGAGGTATACAAAACGAAACCAAGGAATTTGACTGAATTGAAGCATTCCATTAAAACAACAATTTAGGCGATTCCTCAATCAATAATTTTTTGATCAACTATCGCACATGTATAAATGCGCATGGCGGCGATATATAAAACCAATTAGTTATATATGTACTCGTATGATAAAAGAAAGGTGCATTTTCTATACAATAACAAAAATAGAAATAAACGAAATATACCAGGAAGGATAATACCCTGAATTAAACTACGAGGTGTGGTCAAAAAATAAGGCTAATTTTCAAATTTCGCGACTTTCGAAGATATGTTGACGGTTTTATCTATACATATACCTATATAAGACAATGAATAAGACAATAAAACAAATGTTTTGCGTGTTCGGCGATTTTCTGCTATCGAACGAAGTGAATCAAAAAAGTTGCATCAAATTTTGTGCAAAAATGGAATTAAGTGATCAAAAGTACTCTGTGAAAGCACTCTGAGTCAAAAAAAATGTTTACAAGTGGTACAAGCTTTTCACAGAAGGTCGAGAAGATGTGAATGACGACGCTCGCCCTGGACGCCCCAGTACATCAACAACCGATGAAAATGTTGAGAAAGTGAAGAAAACTGTTATGGAGAATTGTCGAATCACAATTAGAATGCTGAGGATGTCAGCATATCGGTTGGCTCATGCTATGCAATCTTTTCGGAAATTTTGGGCATGAAGCGTGTGCCAGCGAAGTTCATTTTGTTGAATGTTGAATGACGTCAATGATGATCCAGATTTGCCTAAAAGGGTCATAACTGGTGACGAATCATGGATATATGGTTGTTGATGCCAAAATATGTATATTTTCTGATAACTTTCATATTCATTTTCGTTTGGCATCCGCCTGACCACTTTACTTTTAATACACCGAACATCCACGGCTTGAGCGCGTAAATCACACATCAACTCAAGCTTTAATAGTTTGATTGGTGTGTGTTACAGAATGTTCTAAAGATGGCTACAATCTGTCTTATATACTCTCTTAGTCGCGTTGTCATTCCCATAATTGCAAGCTAAAACTTACTTGTTACTGTAAGTTCAAACAATCCAGTTCACATTGGTAAGCTCCCGCCGCAAATTGTATAATTTCAAATAAAGAAATAGAAATTGTCCTTTCTAAATTCTAATTCCTTGTGTTTTTATTCTATATTTTTTCCTTCCTCGGTGAACAAATATTACAAGCTTCCTTGGAACATTTCCGGCTCACACAATTGTAAGCCAAAAGCCACCTTTCGCTCCAGGCAACACAAAATTCCCTGGATCACCACATTTACAATGGTTATGACATCGAATCCAAAGCCCAATTGTCCCAATGGAAGAGTCCAAGAGAATCAAGACCAAAAAAGCACGCCAAGTTCGATCAAATGTCAGGGTTTTGCTCACTGTTTTCTTCGATTACCATGGCGTAGTGCATCAGGAATTCTTACCACAAGGTCGTACGATAAATAAAGAGTATTATCTTGAAGTTATGCGTCGTTTGCGTAAGGTGATACGAAAAAACGCCCGGAATTGTGGGAAAAATGTATGGCTTTTGCATCATGATAATGCACCTGCTCACTTATCTTTGCTTGTGAGAGATTATTTGGCAGAAAAAAAAAATCGTTATCATGCCTCAGCTACCGTATTCATCAGATTTCGCCCTCTGTGACTTTTTCCTGTTCCCAAGATTAAAGAGACCCATGAAAGGACGGCGTTTTGCGACGATTGAGGAAATAAAAATCGAATCGTCGAACACTCAAAACATTTGTCTTATTTATGCCTTTCACAAACAAACATGCTGTAGTCGTATGGATAAAACCGTCAACATATCTTCGAGACGAGTGTATTAACATTAAACAAAAATAACAATCGAAAGTCGAATGTACGTTGCCCGCGAAATTTGAAAATTCATCTTATTTTTTGAGCGATACTTTGAGACGTTGTTTTTGGTCAAAATACAGCAAATTTGGAACGAACTCCGTTGGCACAGCTTCATGACCAAAATTTCTGAAAAGATTGCATGGCATGAGCTAACCGACATTCCAACATCCTCAACAATTTCCCTAATTGTGATTCGACGATTCTCCATAACAAGTTTCTTCACTTTCTCAACATTTTCATCGTTTGCTGATGTGATGGGACGTCCAGAGTGAGCGTCGTCATTCACATCTTCTCGACCTTCTGTGAAAGGCTTGTATCACCTGGAAAGATTTGTTGACCTTTTTTCCTTTTTTTTTTTTTTGTATCACTTGTTTTATTTATGCCTCTGACAAACAAACTAAATATTCTATATGGATAAAACCGTCAACATATCTTCGAGACGAGTGTACCAACATAAAAAATAATCGAAAGTCGAATGTAAGTAACCCGCAAAATTTGAAAATTTACATTTTTTTTAACACACCTCGTACATGTATGAGTAAGCATGCTGAATATGGGAATCTCACCCATATCTCATAAATGGGATGCAAAGGAATTAGGTTTTTTTTTGTGTGGAATATTCTAGAAGATGCAAGGTTGACTGATAGATTTTTAGAGATTTTTTTTCGGAATTATTGATAAAAATAGTAGATAAAAATTCAGATTACTTTTGTCTATGTTTTGGGTGTTGTAGGGAAAAAATTGAATTTCGAAAAATCTGTGGATTTGGAAGGTACCAGAAAAAGAGGACCGAAATAGTCGATATACAATCCCTGGTTGCGATCTGGCAAAATATTAGCCCTTCAATGTTTTACAAGAAAAAAACTGGTATCTAGACGGACGGGTGTCGCTCAGTTGGCTTAAAATAACATGAAACACATTTGGTCGATTCGTGATTCGTGCTACCACAAACGCTTCTTTTAGAGCGCTATATTCTTGACACATCAAATATTACATACCTTCATTGCATCATGTTAAGGTATAAAAAGTATGTGAAATAAGCAAACAATGCGGTCTTGATGGATAAGCTAAAATTGGATATAAATGACCCAATTTACGACTGGTTCATTGTTTAAGGGACGAAAATTATGCATCTGAATATCCAATAATACATGAAGTCCAGCCACCAATCGGGTTCAAATTGGTGGGATAGTATCTCCCTTAATTATAAAAATTATATAGCATTAATAGAACGAACTATTAAAAATACTGGATTTTACAAAAAGTTCATTAATTTCTTAAGGTTTTCGTAAATTTTTCGGCATTAGTTTTCTTTAGACTATGTGACGTGTAAGCAAAACGGATTGATTATATGAGGGCAATTCCAAAACTATCGGACAAGACATGTGGATGTTGCCAGAAGTTTGAAAAAAATTATTTTGGTGAAAAATTGCAACCTTGTAAAACATGTGCTGTAATTTTCAAGGCGCTACGTTGTTCAGTATTTTTATTTGAGCCATCAAAAGTAAACGATCTCAGTAGTTGTAAAATTTCTCACCGCTATTTATTTCAATATTTCCAGTTGAAAGGTCTCAATTCAAACAAAATTAAAGCCGAGCTAGATTCTATTCTGAGGGAATCTACTCCTTTGTATACGACTGTAAAATATTGGGTAGCAGAGTTTAATGAAAACCGTGCTAATCTGCTAAGATGAACATGGTAGTGGTCAACCATTTGAAGTGCCCACGCCAGACACGGTGAAGAAAATCCACAAAATGCTATTGGATGATCATCTAGCTAAAATGATAGGCATTTCAAAAAGCGCTATATATCGTATATTGACCGATGAATTGAAGATGAGGTAGCTGAGCGCGAGATGCGTGCCGCGTTTGCTTTCAATAGAGCAAAAACAGTGTCGTAAAAATGTTTCAGTTTGTCATGTTTGTCGTTATTTCACCGCAATAAAGTAGAATTTTTGCGTCGAGTTTTAACCATGGGTGAGATGTGGGTCCACCACTTCACACCTGAGACAAAGGACAGTCAAAGCAGTGGACTGCAATGGGAGAATCGTGTCCAAGGAAGACGAAGACGGTTTCATTCGCAAGCAAGGTCATGGCGTGTGTTTTTTTGGGACGCTCAAGGGATTATTTTTTTCGATTATCTTCAGGAAGGAATAGTGTGCTAATTTAGAACAGCGTTCACGTGATGAAATTATGGAAAGAAGCCACATATGGTAAAGAAGAAATTATGAACGATGCCCCTTCTTCGGCAGATTTAGATCCCCCTGAGCTTTCTATTTCCAAACTTGAAAAAATGGTTCGGTGGAAAAAGATATGGTAATAATGAAGAGGTGAAGTTTGTGGTTAATGGCTGTTTTAAAGAGTTTGACAATTCTTACTGTGAACTGGGTACATCGCTGGAAAAAGTGTATCGAGCTAAAAGGGGATTGTGTTGAAAAATATAGAAAAAATTTCCCAACTTTTTTGTGTCTTCTTTGTTAGGTCGCCTAGTTTTGGTGCAGCCATCACTTATGAATGAGCAAAAGTATCCTTTAAGATGGGTAGCTGAGTTGAGCTAAGTTGTAAATTACACATTGTTATTATCCCTAAATGTCGAACGACACTATCGATTTCATATCCAGGGTCCTCGCATTACATTTTGGTTTTTTTTATATCGTTATATTTATTTGTGAAGTTTAAACGCCACTGAAAATTGCCAGTACATCCAAAGTGTAATTCAGCTTTTGTCAAAGCAACATTTGATAATTGTTTGGCCTTTGGCAAAACCAAAAAATATCATTCATCATCGACAAAAAGCCATGGTTTGCTTTGTTAGAAACACGTTCTTGCAACACGCCTTTGTCTCCTTAGCATTTGTTCGCTACATTTATTCGCATTGTACAAATCGCGTACATTTAAATTGGACAAAGCGCCAATTATGAACAAAGCACATCTTTTTCGTTACGCTTTTTTTGTAGATTACAATTTCTTTGTACTCTAATGCATCCTTCGCTGAGCAATATGAAAAAATACCTGTAGTTTAAGCGTTTCTCTGAGTGAAATATGGGAATCCTTTTTAGCATCGTTTTCATGCTTCTTCGCATCAAGAAATGAACGTCTTTCTTATTCCTTTTTGCCAATTGACTATTAGCAATTTGCTTTCAGCACAATTTGCGCTTTCTAAGAATTCTCTTTTCATTAATGCGTGGTCAGAGCAATGAAACCAGTGATAACATTAATTGATTTACAGCGCGATGTGCCAGAGAAATATGGAATTATGGATTTATATCAATGCATAATTTCTAATTAAATGGTGTTTAAATGTAGGAAATTTTTTATAAAAGTATATCCTGTTCTGTTATTTATGGAAAATCCTATAATAAAGAGTTCATGCTATTTATCAACAGTTAACAATGGGCTGAAATATCACGGAATAAGAGCAACAAAGCTATGGCTATGGATGGCTTTAGACAATATTTGAACAAATTAAAGAACACCCGCTGTGTGAAATCTGAACGAATTGTGTTCTGCACTTTAACTAGAACACTCATGAAAGTGAACTAATTTTAATGAATTCAAATTTAGTAAAATGGATCTCCCAATGGCGACTAAATTATTCGATGATGTTTATGTACATATTTTCAGTACGTACTATTTGCGCGCTTTATCAAATCAAGTAAAATGCAGTCAATTTAACTTTTACTTGCTTGTTTCAAGTAAAATCGACTAGTACTCGTATTGAATACATTTGGTATACACTTTTGAATATTTCTTAACTTCAAATTCAGTACGAGCTTTTTTTAGAGTGTATGAAAATTTCAGCCAGATAAACTGACTAATATATAACTTCACTCAAAATCATTTTGAATTGATACAAAAGTGTACGGAATCCCAGAAGATGCGTGGTAAAAACCTAAGTACTTATCAAAAAAGAATTCAAATTGTAATTTACGGAACCTAATTATTATGACTTGTTGTCTTCCGCTTAGAAATTACTTTGGTTTGTGCTAAAATTTGTATTTCATTGGCAATTCAGAGCATTTTCATTTGCTGGACTAAGTTTACCAGAATCCGGAATTAAAATATGAATGTAGGAATATATGAATTTAATTAAGCAATTTATATGGATAGCACCACGAGAGCCTTGGAATGTAATGCAATTGACAAAAACATTTAATTTACTGTAGTCTACAAATAAAAGATTACAATTTAAAAATAACATTTGGTTACATTGATTATTGTAAGAGGTACCAGAAAGAATTTATCAGTGCCCTCTATTTTCAATCACTGTACTAAGTTTATCGAAAACTTTATGTGAACCAATTTTGGCTGAATTCAGGGTCCTTGGGGGATATGAATTAGGGTTTTTTAAATCGAATAAAGCACTCAAATGTGGACTATATATTAAAATTTTTTATTGGAATCAGTAAATTGACCTTTTTCACTTAATTTTTAAAGATAATTTGGTGTAAATGTTTTCCGCTGCTCTGTCTCAAAATGTCCATTCGGAAAGTCCAATTTTTCGTCACTTTTTCAAACATTTCAGCTTGTATTCCACGGATAACGCGTATTATGTTATGGTGTAAGGCTTCAATTGTGTTCGACTTGTCCACATAGATTAATGACTTGACATAATCCCACAAGAAATAATCAAGAGGCGTTAAGTCGCAAGATCTTAGGGGCCAATTCACTGGACCAAATCGAGTGTTAAGCTGCTCACCAAATTCATCCCTCAACATATCCATTGTTTCACGAGCAGTGTGGCATGTTGTACCGTCCTGATGAAACCACATGTCAACCAAGTTCAACTCAGCCAATTGAGGCAATGAAAAAATTCCTTGTGGTTGCGTAACACATGGCCAATCGCTGAGAACGGCGACATTTCACGATCGTCATTAACTTGTCGCTACGGCTCCAATATTTTCTTTGGTACACACCCTACGCATGCCAATCGATGGGTTTATGTCCAACAAAGTGTATTTGGTGCGAAATTTGGAGATAACAGCACGAATTGTTGATTCAGCAGGTCAATTATGACGACCATAAAATGGTCGTATCAGACGATGCACATTTATCACAGGCAGAGTATACTGTATAATTTTCACTTTGACATATGACGTTTGGACGCCATTAACAACCAGTGTTGCCAACCTGAATAACTTAAATCTTTGAAAATCACCCTATATGTCGATAAATTGAGAATTTGTATGTGTGGCAAACAAAAGGTTGTGAGTTTCAATTTCAGCCTTAGGCAATAATATAGCAAACGCTTGTGGAATACCAAATTCAATTGAATTTGGTGCAACTGGATATATGAATCTAAGAGTATATGGTGATTATCAGGTAGATTTTTCAACATTTTATCAAGCATACATTGCTTTATCGACAAAAAAATTAAGTTACTGTAGTCTACGAATTGTCCTATTTATATGGGCGGAACTATAACTCCTCCTAAATTCCGTCGCTTTTCTATATCACCGTCACATTCATATCCTCCTCTATGTCTACGAGTAGCTCCTCCTCACCAATTTCCTCGTTCGGATTTGTGATGGAGACTCCCTCCAAGCACTCGAGTACATCAGAATAGGACGAGAAGCTAGTCCCTTCTTGACGCACATCTGACACTTGCGATAAGTTCCTCTCCCCTTCAGAGATCGCATCAGTATTATCCGATGCGGTACCTGTCGGTTGGCATCCTTTGTCACTTGTCCCTTGGATTTGACGAGACACAGGAAGGACTCGGCATTTAGAATAAATGCCGCATGCCTGCGAGCCCCATCAGCCTCATTAAATCGACCAACTTTCCAGTTGTGAGTTGGAAGGTAGGGGTTGCACTTCCTGAGCCTACGAATTATGGATGTCGCATCCTAAGGGATCATGCATGTGCTCTCGGTCGCATCGGGTTGTCCTCTTTGTTGGCGACATCCAGAACAGCCCCTGGCCACGACTCGCCCACCTCCTTCAGATATGGACGATAGTATGATAGTCTGCGCAATAAAAATCGACATTCGAATTGAAATAGATTTTAATTGTATTAATGTTCTAAGTAAAGAAAATAAAAACACGCTTTTCAATCCGAAGTATATCCTTAATTTTTAACTGTGATTTTTTATTTTATTTTAAACTTGCTGCGCTTATAGAGGAGACGTCACCACGACGGAATGAAATCCAAAAATAGTTTTGACCCTCTGCCATCGCCGGCAAAATTATATCGTACAATATTGAAAGTATTTCCGACAAGCGAAAGTGTTTCTGTTCCATACATCCAAAATGCAACTTTAAAAGATTTTCAGTTTTGATTCATCACCCAGACATATCTGTTATTGTAAAAAATCGTCAGTTGTTAATTTTGAATTTTAGATAATAGAAATTAATAGTGTTGAAAAAATATCAAAATCTTAAAAAAAGATTTTTGAAAATCACGTGGCCAATATGTCCACTTTCCTACTCTTTAACTGCTGAGAAAATCTTAATTCTATCACATTTCTATAAATGCACTGGGTGCGCAGTGCATATTCATTTCAAGAAATAAATTTATCAAACACATGATGTGTGCCAAATTTGACTGAATTCCACACAACTGTCTGACAGATATCGAGCTAAGAATGTACGAGTTAAATCGGTTATTTGTATTTATGATTTCTTTGTAAATTATTCTCAAATTGCAAAATATTGTAGCCTACTAATTAGAGATTATAGGAGAAAGATTAAATTTCGGAAAATCGGTCAATTGTTACAGCAAGTACCGATATGCTCTGAGACTGTATTTTAGCAAACCATTAAAGTGTGTCAGATTTATCTGCATTCACTAGAAACGAGTGACAAATATTCATCAAATAGTATGTGTGTCAAATCGGTCATTTTGTATGAGAGCTACCAGAAAGTTATCTGTTATCCGACCAGTTTTTTCATTTTTTCACGCATGAACATTTTGTGCAACTAAACCCAAGAAGATAGGCAATGCAGGCCATTTTTATACGCAGAACTAAGTTTAACAAACAAAATGCATTGCAATAGAAAATTTTTAATTTGCATTAAAGGTACCAGAAAGGGAAGGGTTATAGGTCCGAATTTTTTTACATTCAACTAAACATTACAATTTGATGATTCCATCAACAATAGTTTAAGAAACTAAAATCTGCCATTTGACAATACGGTGCCCGAACGAAGGTGTAGATGTATTCCATAGTCATTCATTATCTAGTGGATACAGCGTTCCATTTTTAGCTGAATCCAATGCAATTGTTTGAGTGATACGAAGCTTCTTCTTTTTTTTTTTTCTTCTTAGATGGCAACTCGAATAGACATCCTTATCTGTTATACGCCGCTCGTAGAAAATAATTCCAAGCATTTCGATAGTATTGCGAAAGACTGGTCTTTCCAACGGAGTTTGGACTTCTACGCCGTCCATCGAGTTTGTTGTCGAAAACTTTCCGCGCCGGAGCATTTAGGTCCATCCGCACAACATGACCCAGCCAACGCAATAGCTGTATGTTAATGTGTTTGGCCACGTCGACGTCGGCATATAGCTTATACAGCTCATTGTTCATGCGACGCCGATACTTTCTGTTAACGATGATGGGTCCATGTGTTTTCCGGAGTATTTTCCTCTCGAAAACTGCCAGTACTGATTCATGTACTTGTGCCATAACCCAGGATTCTGCGCCATATAACAGGACAGATGTAACCAACGTTTGGCACAGTCGGATTTTTTTTTCGGATTTCTTCATGCTGACATCTCCATGCTGACATCATTCGTTTTGTTTACAGCAGCACCGAGGTGAATTCTTCCATCATTTCAAAATTAGAGTTGTCAACGTTCACACTGCGTTCCAAATGAAGTAGACTCTTTTTTCGCTGAAACCAATAACTTTGTTTTGTCCTCGTTTACCTCCAGATCTATTTTCTCTGCTTCTTTTTCGGTGCTTGAGAAGGCGGCAGTAACATCTCGCAGTTTCCTGCCAATAATGTCTATGTCTATATGAAACTAAATCGAGTCAAATCGGGCGTTTGTTTGGGATATGTCAGAAGGGATATAGCTAATCGGTCTTTTTTTAGTCAAGCTTTATAGCGCAAATTTTGGATACCTCCTACTTATCTGTTGTTTAGAAATTATAGTAAAAGATAAAAGGTGAAATTCGAAATGTAGATCTAGTATTGCGGGTACCAAAAGAGGCTGGGCGGTATAGGAGATTTACTAACCTCAACTATGATTTGACATAACATTGGACTATTTATTTACTACCCTACTGGCCAGCAAGCCATTTACATACATATTTCTACATTCATGTCAATCATCCAATTGAACTAAATCCAATATAATTTAGTTCAACGTTGCTCCCCTGTAGCTTCTCTATAAATTCTAAACGGAAGACAGTAGACTGTAATTGGGGAGTTCGATAATTTCTTTCATTTATTTATGATTTGCTTTATTTATAGGAGGGGTACCTTCCAGTACTGTGCATATTTTTGCACCATCGTCAAATGACGTTGGGTGAAGTTATAAGTAAATCAGTTTACCTGATTGTAATTTCTGTATTGGTTTTACAGAAGTATTTTTATTCATGATATGCGACTTTTATTTGTTTAATATCATTTTCCTTTTATCATATCCTAATGTTCATTTACACCAAATGGGCATTGTGTACGGGTGTGTACGAGTATGACCTAACGTGGGCGACATAATAGAGTGAACACCATGTATTCTTGTAAATGCATTGTTATATTCAGATAATTACAGCCAAAAATAAATTAATAATACAAAATTAATTGGTAATAGAATTGGAATTGAATTAATTAAAACAATATTCGAAAAGAAAAGGACATTAAAATACAATTATTAAATATTACAATTTTATTTTAATTAATAATAATAGTAATAATGTTAATAACGATATTTTAATTTAATATTTTAGTTTAAAATTAAATTATAAAAATTGTTGAAATGTAACAGTTATTTGCGTTAATGTAAACTAAATATTTGCATCATTCTTGTGCGAAAAATCGTTAAGTTATAAAAGTGTTAATATCCCGCTTGTTTAGGGTTATCTATTCAGTGGTTTCAAAACCATCGGTCTGGCAAAGCTGTCAGCTGTTAAATACCTTTCATGTGAAGTATTATTTATTTAGTGATAGGTTTGCCATTTGTGAATAAGGGTCGTTTAACAAACGAAGAATGCGTAAAAATAGTTAAAACTTACTACAAAAGTAGTGATACGCTAGCACTTTAAGTGCATTACGGGGTTATTATGGTCGTAATAATCGAGCTACTGTGCAGGGAATTGGCAAGATTATAAAAAAATTTGAAAAGACTAGAGATGTTATAAATGTGATCGGATCTATGTATAATCGCAATACACGTGCTGCCGAAAATATTGCTTCTGTTAGTGAAAGTATGGCGGATAATCCAAATTTCAACTCAGCCTTAAAGACCTGGAAGACCTGGAACTGGGCGATATGTGGTTTTAACAAAACGGTGCCATGAGCCACACAATACCACCGATTTTGGCTTTATTGTATGAGGAGTTTCCAGAAAGTATAGTTTCACACTTTCGTGACGTCAATTGGCCACCAATATCTAGCGATTTGACGCCGTTTGGCTTTTTTTGTGGGGCTACGTCAAAGACCGTATTTAGGCGGATAATTGCTAAACATTGGAGCATTTGAAAGCTAACATTCGTCAAGTTATCGCCGAGATACCACCCAAAATGTGTGAAGCAAGTGGTCGAAAACTAACTCAAAAGCATCTAATGCGGCAACCAATCCAGTGGCGGTCATTTGAATGACGTATTTCGTACATAATGGCAAGATCCAAACATTATAATGAAATAAAAGTTTCATAGAAATCACAGCCTTATGTGCGCTTCATTTAACTTTACCTGTAAAACCGAAAAATAGATAACACCATATTTTCCGCTTGTATTTCGGGAAAGTATCAAATGAGTATTAAATCGTAAGTTTATCAACATAAAGGAGCAACTTATAACGTAAAAGTAGTTCAAATAGGAAGACAAATTTCAATTAGGACTCGCGAAATTGTAATAGATCTACAGAAAACAGGCAAATCTTTGCACAAATTGATAAAAGTCAAATCGTATGATCTAAGAGGCTAAAATCTAGCACGAAACTGTTTTGTAATCATTTGAAGATTAAGTATGAAATTAAGAGAATAAGTCTAGTAGGAAAAATTTGCCCATACAAGAACTGAACTCACCTAAGATAAAAATTTTAATTAATTTTACCTAGTAAATGATGGTAATCAGCATTGCCAGAACTTTATAACGGAAAAGGCGAAACTTAACGTAAACTGGTAGTCATAGTTAACGTAAAAATAGTTCAATATTTAAAATAGGAAGACAAGCTGTTGTAATCGATAGGAGAATAGCTCCATATAGCTCGAGACTTGGTAAATAAATTTTCGTAATAGGCGCAACAGGGGTTTCAGCAGTCCGCAGAAAATATCGATTGAGTTATCAACATGTTCTAGGCGAATGTAGGCTGCCGCTCCTTATGTGATCTCTGATTCATCACAAAAAGCATGAATTGCAGTCACGTTCGTTGACGTGAAGTAAATCCGGTTATAATTGAACGGTTATAATTGAATATTTAAGACACAAATAAATAATAAAGCTGAGGTATCTAAGACACCGAAAGTCTCCATTGGAGTTGAAGTTGAAGTCGTACTTCCCACGTTGAAGATATTATTGTAGAAATTACTATCGCATTAATATTCATAATTTTGTACAGCAATTAGTTGACTACTCGGCATATAAGTTAAGTCCCGCCTGTGAATAACAGGTGATTTTTGGAAAATTTTGTTCCTGCAGTGTCTTTAATTTTAACATTCGTTAGGTGCAATTAAATTTTTCCGTGCTCTATCGATTTTACTTTGGCACTTTGAAAATTTAAATTACCTTTGATGTGACTTGTGAGCAAAACTTGTAATTATTCAAATTCCCGGTGAGGTTGTTATTTTCGTTGGAGTTTTTCATCAAGAAAATAATTAGCAAATACATTGCTGACTCTATAATTTGCTCTAGTTAATGATATTACATGTATTTCACATTCTCACACAGAATTCTCATATTCAAAGTGAAAGAAGGATCTCTTAACGAACTGAAACTCATGTTAATTAAAAAATACTGCAGCTATGAGAAAGAAACCAAAAAAATAAAAAAAAAAAAAAAAATCGAGGAAGCTGTCACTTTATATTTATTTTTGTTTGTGCAATTGTTGCTGTAATACAATTATTCAAAAACAATGTTGAACTTATACTTGTGACAAAACGAATATTATTTATAATAATATACAGAAACTTTGGCCCAAAACTGGGAGAAAAACACAGGCAAAAAAAGGAAAAAATATTATAAATGACAACGTATTGGGCACAAGGACGTAGTTTAAATTTCTTTTGGAAGGAAGGCATTATAATTGCGACCAAATTCATTTGAATGGATTCTAAATCTATGTAAAGTTATGTGACAATCTGCCCTTTATCCTGAGAAATATACTTTTACTGAGGACATATATCTGAGATACTTAAAGTAAATATATCTCTGATCGCCCTAATAATATACAAGTATTCCTTTAACATTTAACTCCGTCCCTTTGCGTGTTTGTTCGAAGCATGATAAAAGTCGAACCGCATTAACTTAAAGGCTGAAGTTTAGAACGAAATGAAATTAAGAAAATAAGTCCAGTAGAAAAATTTGCCCATATGAGAACTGAATTCACCTGAGGTAAACATTTTCCTAAATTAACATTAATAAATGATGCTAATCAGCGTTGCCAGAACTTGATAACGAAAAAGCCAAAACTTTCATGAAGAATGTTAAAACAAACTGAAAAAAAAAAAAAAATCCAAAAATAAGCAAAATTTGTTTTAAGAGAATTTAAGTAATTTGAATGGAGGTATATTCATTTCTCTTTATTTATAAATTTAAACATAGCACACGACTAGCACACTACTAACAGTTTTTGCGGGATTAGATATGCGAGGTGTGTTCCAAAAATAAGGTGAATTTTAATTTTTCTCGAAAAATATTTATTTATTCATCAAATTCTATTTTATCTCCTTATGCCAGCGTTCTTTCCAATTCTCAAAGCAGTTCTGATATGCACTTTTTGATATGTTCTTGAGCTCTCTCAGCAATTCGGTTTTTATCTCCTCAATCGTCGCGAAACGCCATCCTTTCAAGGGTCTCTTCAATCTTGGGAACAAGATAAAGTCGCAGAGGGCCAAATATGGTGAATACGGTGGCTGAGACATGATAATAGTGTTGTTTTTGGCTAAATAATCTCTAAAAAGCAATGATGAGTGAGCAGGTG
The DNA here is from genome assembly GCA_019455685.1 of Philornis downsi. NCBI lineage: Eukaryota > Metazoa > Arthropoda > Insecta > Diptera > Muscidae > Philornis > Philornis downsi. The sequence goes on from JAHXMU010000662.1 coordinate 222,975, forward strand.
CATTATCATGATGCAAAACCCATGAATTTTTTTTCCACAATTCCGGGCGTTTTTTTCGTATTGCTTCACGCAAACGACGCATAACTTCAAGGCAGTACTCTTTATTTACCGTACGGCCTTGTGGTAAGAATTCCTGATGCACTATGCCATGGTAATCGAAGAAACCAGTGAGCAAAACCTTGACATTTGATCGAACTTGGTGCGCTTTTTTTGGTCTTGGCTCTCCTGGACTTTTCCATCGGGTTGATTGGGCTTTGGTTTCGATGTCATAACCATATATCCATGATTTGTCACCAGTTATAATCCTTTTAAGCAAATCTGGATCATCGTTGACGTCATTCAACAATGCCTGGGAGATGCTTATGCGACGATGTTTTTGGTCAAAATTCAACAATTTTTGAATGAACTTTGCTGGCACACGCTTCATGCCCAAAATTTCCGAAAAGATTGCATAGCACGATCGAATCGATATGCCGACATCCTCAGAAACTTCTCTAATTGTGATTCGCCATAACATTTGCTTCACTTTCCCAACATTTTCATCGGTTGTTGATGTGCTGGGGCATCCAGAGCGAGCATCGCCATTCATATCTTCTCGACCTTCCGTGAAAAGCTTAAACATTTTTCTAACTCAGAGTACTCTCACCGTATGCCTCTGTCAACATTTCAAGTGTTTTGAACCCTTAATTTAATTTTTTACACAAATTTTTTTTTTTATTTTCATGTCGTTGTTTTTTAAAATTAACAAATACGATCAAGTGTCATAACGTAGCTTGGATAAATTTCGCGAAATAGCCAAGCTACTTCCCCACAGGCAGTGCATTGCATTATTATTCCAATGCAGCTGTATTTGCACTATGTCTAGATCCTGCCGTTTTTCCAGTTTTCTCTTTCCGATTGTTTTCGCTTCTTCTGAGCTTATACAGGGTGGGCCTTATGAGTGTTGGCGATTTAATTCTTCAATTTCTCGGTAACGCGCGGCGCGGGGTGGCGGGGGGATATGTTGTTCGCTGCGCCGCTTCCTGGAAATTTAGTCGCCATGGAGCCGTACACGGGAGTGCAGCGTGCATTTTGTGTCCGAGCGTATTACGAAAACAATAAATCAGTGATTACTGCACGACGTTTGTATCGGCATGAACACGGTTTACACGATTTAAGTGAAGTTCCAAGCGCCAATGTGTTACGAAACTGGATCAGAGTGTTCGAAACAACCGCCTCAACAGTACCAATTACGGTTCGCGGTCGCCCAGTTTCTGCAAGATCAGCCGACATTGTGGAGCGTGTTCGTGTTTCAGTTCAGCGAAATCCGCAACAGTCAACACGTAAGAGAAGTCAGTCTTTGGATGTCAAAAGAACAACTTTACGACGAATTTTGAAACGTGATTTGCATTTGAAGGCTTATAAGATTCAGTTTCAACAGGATGGGGCCACATGTCATATGGCTAGGGTATTCATAGAGCTGCTGAAAAATGTCTTTCCTGGAAAACTCATTTCGAAAAGGGTGGATATTGAATGGCCCCCACGTAGCCCCAATCTCTCTCCATGCGATTATTTTCTATGGGGCTACCTCAAATCGGTAGTCTACGAGAATAATCCGACCAATTTAGAGCAGTTGAAGAGGAACATTATTCAGGAAAGTAACAAAATACCGAGAACAACTTTTCAACGAGTTTTCCAAAATTTGCGACTTCGGTTCCAAGAGTGTCAAGCAGCCGAGGGAAGCCATTTGGACAACATTATTTTTAAGTCTTAAAAATTCCCATGCTTCTACTTTTTAAAAATACAAATATATTTTTTTATGTTTCGTAGTTTTTTTTTTTTTTTTAATTGAATATTTAAACCGCCAACACCCTCATGGCCCACCCTGTAATTTTGAGGGTTGTGATTATAAGTTTAATTTTAGTTTTTCAGTCTGTAACCCCGCTTTGTAGAATAAAGTCTAAATAAAATTTGCTTTTATCCATCTTATATTCGAGACGATTATACCAACATAAAAAATAAAATAATAATAATCGAAAGTCGAATGTAAGTAGCCCGCGAAATTTGAAAATTCACCTTATTTTTGAAAACAACTCCTATATTTTAAATTCAATTCGATTCTAGAGCTCAGCATCATTTTATATTTGTTTTTTTTTTGCCATTAGATCCAATTCGCTTAGTATAGAATTACAGACATTATTATTTACTATTAGAGTGTCCAAACCGACAAAAATTATGTTTATGGCCGAAGCTACCTTTTCTAAAGCGTAATTTGTGATTAAAAGGTTATGTACTTTGGTTAATACAAATAAAAAATAAATGTAATTTATTATTATTAGGATTGAGATAAAATGAGCGAAGAGATCGATGGATGTTAGCTTATCTGAAATTGTTTTCTTCTAGACACATAATATATTGCAGTTATTAGAGTATATCAACTTCTTTAAAAGTCCGCACATACTATTTGGTTGAGTCCAGACAGACCCCCATTGAAGCGATTCACGTTTTTTGATGAGGCTTTTAAAGCACCAGGTGTATTTTGATCAAATGTGTTTAGTGACTTTCGAAATCGATTGTACTTTGCACGGATACCTAGCTGGCCTGCTTCCTAATGGACACAATATCTGTTGAAAGTGCTTGTTCATCCTCTTGGAGTTTGACGCAGCTTGTTATTTTATCAGATCGTAGCCGGTATTTGAAATATACATATAGTGTACATCGGCTCTCCCCTTCTGACATTTCACTCACAAATTGGAAGATTTTTCGACATTAAATTTTCTGTCTGCAACTTTTAATGTGTAGATTGCAATAATTTAGCTATTTTCACATTGCATTGATTGGTAATGCTTGGTAAAATCTAAAAAAAATGGTCTAATTAAAAACGTTACGTTCTGGTATCTCACATACGAGTACAAGCTATCTATTTAATACATTTATATATAGATTCGTATTTTTATTATTTTTGGGTTGCAATAAACTCGGTCAAATTTTGTACACGTTGAACGTTTGGTAGAATTGACACTGAGAATGGCAATAAAAGGCAATGTCGAGCCTCTGCCGGTACCTTCCATACCAATTGGTCGATTTGTAGAAAGTCAATCTTTCTGCTGAAATTTATAATTAGAAGACTACAGTGAGGTATGTTTTGATTTTAATTTTTGATTACGCTCTATTTTGTACTTCCCAAACAAATGGCTGATTTAAACCACATATAGAAGGGATTTGAAAAGAAAAATTGCATTTAGTAGATCTATTGAAAAAGCTAAGCCAGTTATTAATTTATTAATTATTAAAGTATGAAATTTGGGAATTAATTTCTTAAAAACAACATCGTTCAATTGTAAACCTTCGCTTTAAGCGAGCAGTTAACATTTTATGACTTCTTCCTGATGGTTATTTGCTCACAAACGTGCCAGATAGGTCGATTAATTGCATAAACTTAATAATAATTAATAATATATAATAATAAAATAGTCCCAAAGAAAAAATCCATAGTGGTTAAATCAGGACTGAATGGAGGCTGATTTATGTCACCTCAACTTGAAACCAATTTGCCAGGATATATTTCACGAACATTGCTCCATCTGACTTGAATGACGTTCTTTAGTTATAGCCGGGAAAGCTTAGCACTTCAGATAGCAAAAAGTTGTTTAACATTTTCACATAAGAGTTTGAATCCATTGTAACCGCACATCATCTTTTTGTCTTCAAAAAGCTAGAGGCCAATAATTCATCGCTACTTCTTATGCGCACTTTAAGCGAGTTAAGGGGCTTTTTGTGCTTACGTTTTGAATTCGTTGCACTTCAGTAATGACAGTCCTAATTCACGTGTCCATTAAGATGAAATTAAGATTCATTCAGAGGCAAGATGATTGTAAATGCAGAAAAGTGCTCGGGTTAGTGAAGTTAAGCTTCTAACTGGCTGCTTGACGTCTTAATTTTTGCACCAGTTGAATCTTGTCAGGAGCAGCGTTGGATCTTTGTGCAAGTTCTGGTACAATGACGATTTACGCATATTTAAAACAGCGTTAGATCTTTGTGCAAATTCTGCTTTAATGACGATTTACACATATTTAAAACCCTTCCGCGGAAAGATTTGGACTGTCACGATTAGACTCTCGTCATTATCCTTCTTGATTATCTTGATTGTCTGGACTTTAGTTTTTCTAGGGGTTTTTGACCCATTTTGGAAAGAGAGGAATGCTTGGCTCATCACCATTTGATTGACGGAAACGTCGAATGCTTCAGCATCTTCAACACGCTTCATGGAAGTGCTACACAGCGACTGAATTCCCAAGAGCCAGAATATCGATTGATACAACAATCGATTATTGGATCGGATTATTGGCATTCGGAAGTAAACTAAACAAACATAAATTTTTCTTTGCTGCATGTCCTGTAAGCAGTTACACTGAATTCAGCTAAATTTTGCACACATCATGCGTATCACAATCTTAGTTCTGAGAACGAAAACAGACAACGCTGCCAAATCACTTCTGATACATCTCATATTAATTGAATGCTTTATTGAAACGGCTAGACTGCTGCAATTTATATATTTGCCAATTTTGTTGCCTTATAATTATATGCGACGAAATCGACTTGATAACTCCGACTAGTCGCGTTTCTACCGTACATAAATTACCCAATATTCAATTCGCTAGCATGCATCAGACATTTCATAAACATATCTATATAAATAAAAATTAGCTATTTTCCAATGCTCCCTTCTGTGCGACAAATACAAATTGGCCAGTTTATTAAAAATCAGTATTCCCTATACTATTTCTAAGCGAACTACTGTATGAATTTCTTATGGAGTGAATCCAATAGTTTACGTAAGGAAATCAAAAAAGAAAAATAGATCATGTAAAAAAAAAAACATTAGATCAATGGTTCAGGCGGCGTCGTCAGGCGTCCTAAAACTAGCCGACTTGACATACAGATGGTGCCAGTAGTTTGCAAAAAAATTACTTTGTCGGAAAGTGGCAACCTTATGAAATATATGTTTTTAGTCTCAAAGCGCCACGTTGTTTAGTATTTTTATTTGAGCCATCACAAGTAAACGATCTCAGTTAATTTGTAAACATGGAAAAAATTGGTCACCATTATGTAATTCAATATTTAAATTTGAAAGGTCTCAGTCCAACCAATATTAAAGCCGAGCTATATTCTATTCCGGTGGAGTCTGCTCCTTCGTTTACGCCTGTAAAATATTGGGCAGCCGAGTTCAAACGAGACCGTACGAGCTGGCAAAGACAAACAACGTAGTGGTCGAACAATTGAAGTGTCCAAGCCAGACAATTCGTTTACGTCTGTAAAATATTGGGCAGCCGAGTTCAAACGAGACCGTACGAGCTGGCAAAGACAAACAACGTAGTGGTCGAACAATTGAAGTGTCCATGCCAGACACGGTTAAAAAAATCCACAAAATGCTGTTGAATGATCGTCAGCTGAAGGTGCGTGTGCTAGCTAAAATGATAAGCATTTCAAAAAACGCTATAGATCGTATATTGACCGAAGGTATGAAGATGAGAAAGCTGTGAACAAGACGGGTGCTGCGCTTGCTACCAATGGAGTAAGAACAGCGTCGTGAAGAGTGTTTGGCGATGTTTCACCACAATAAAGCCGAATTTTTGCGTCGATTTATAACAATGGATGAAACATGTCTCCACCACTTCGCGCCTGAGACAAAGGAACAGTCAAAGCAGTGAACTGGAATGGGAGAATCGTGTCCAAAGAAGATAAAGGTCATGGCGTCTGTTGTTTGGGATGCGCATAGGATTATTTTTACTGATTTTCTTCTGATCATTGGCGAATATTATGCTAATTTATTACCGCTTTTAGGTGATGAAATTGTGGAAAAAGGGTCGCATTTGGCGAAAAAGGAAGTGTTGTTCCGACAAAGCAATGCTCCAGTTCACACACCACCTCTGAGATGGTCAAAATTAGTGGATTAAAATTCGAATTGCGTCACCTCGCACCTTATTCGTTACATTTAGCACCCTCGAATTATTTTTTGTTTCCAAACTTAAAAAAATGTCCCGCTGATAAAAGATTTGCCAATAATGAAGTGATTACGTTTGCGGTTGATGGTTATTTTAAGGAGTTTGACAGTTCTTACTATAAGCAGGGTATAGAAGCTATTGAGTATCGTTAGGAAAAGTGAATAGAGCTAAAAGGAGATTACGTTGAAAAATAAAGATACACTTTCCCAACTTTTTTGCTCTAACTTTGCTGATCCTTAGAAATTCCTTCATGTTTTTTTCCTATGCCGTTTCACGAGTACCTTTAGTTTATAAGAGCTTTTTGGTTTCTTGATGAAATATCGATTACAAAACCATTAGCCCCCTTTCCTGCCGTGTTAGATGTAAAACGTGTTAGAATTTCCAGTTTAAACTATTGTTAGCTTGATATTATATTCTGGAAAAGTTGTTAAGCTAATGAAAATATATAATTTCATAACTTTGGCTAAAACCGCGTTAACTCTTGATACACTGTTGTTGAATGAGAAGTCATCACAGATTGGAATTTTCATCTTTCCCTTCAACGTAAGAGTTATTGACGCCACTGCGTCCCTTTGCCTTTATGGCAAGGAAGAAATGACAGTTGTCCCAATTATAACGACGACAAACTTATTAAAAAGATTTTTCTTTCTCATTCACAAAAATCATCAGAAAGAGGAAACTCGCAAATGTTTCAAAAAGTTCGGAAATTTTTCCTTGTATGGATGAATGAATAAACTCACACGTAAAACTGTTTTCTCCATGAAAACGATGAAGTTTATCCACATGGAAAGTGTTAAGGATGTATTGAATGTAGAGGGATGGTAATGATGATAGTATTCATAACGTGTGAGGAGTGAAACTCGGAATTTGTAGCACAAAAAGTTTTTAAATCTACCAACTGATCCATAAATATTTGATTTAATATCATGTGTTGATATAAATAAAGAATGGAATTTGTATACTCGGCATGGTTTTAAAAATATGTTTTACTTCAAAAAACTGTGAATGCGTATAAATAAATACTGTCACAGAGAATGTTATTAGTTGTTAGGATACTGTTATTGACAACCGATAGAATATTGGCTTACAATTAAGGATTACGAGATATGCGAGTGCGCCTACTTGGTGCTATGTAATAAATTATATTACATACAGAGATCGAACAAGGAAAAACAAATATTATCTATATGAAGAGTCGCTTACCTATATGAGAAGTTACAAAATAATACTGTAGGTATTTAAACCACCTATCGATTATTAGTTTTAGGAGAAAAGAGAATTATTATTTTCTAAGCCGTCCATGACTTTCGATTTCCGAACATATATTCCGCAGTAAAAAAATTGAACATTCGTATAAAACTTCAGAGAAGACGACCTGGGGCGATGTTTCTTTGGTTAATAACATCTTTCAATTAAACTAAACTTATTACGCCAAACTAGTAGTGGTGGTACAGGACCAATTCGAATGCGGTGGCTTAAAAAAACGCCCATCGTAAATGAAAAGTCTTACGAAATTAACAGAAAAAAGGAACGAAAGACCCGAACGAAGAATTGGCGATCAGCACAGACTATACTTTAAGGACAAATACTTGGCATACCAAGAATGTGCCTCTATTCGATTGACAGATGTCTTTGTAAAATACAAAGTTGATGATCATCTAGGAGACGCAATGTATAGGACTATGATACGCTCGCCGTAAAAATTGCCACCTATCTTACACGTGCCATTGATAATGCCATGAATTTGTGGTAGTCAAGAGGCTTAGACACGTTGCCTCGCATTTTGACCCTGTGGATCTGAATATCTACTATCTCCATCGCTGTGAATTGTTTGTTATGAGGCTAATTTCAGCATACTCCCCGATAAAAGACAAATACCATAACTGCCTATAAAATGCATTAAAATTGTTACTGAAAATTTTAATGTCACAATAGAAGGAGATGATGATCTTAGTCCAATACTTGGAAAATTCCGCCTTCCTATGACGGGTTTACTAAACGGCACCAGATTCTAATACAAAATATACACAAGACAACTTATCTGTGGTAATAGATGGAAAATATGCTTCTTGTTTTATGGACGTTCATGTGAATTTAACGTCATCCAAGTAACGACCTGACAAAGTCGGCATGAAATTAAGCAGAGCAACAAATCTACGAAACTTAGTATAAGGAAGGCTAGACGTTGCTAAGCTGCATACACTCTGGCTAGTCGTCCCAATTATTGCTACCAAACGATAATTACAACAAAAGCGCAAGAATAGGGGTAAAGCCCGCAAATTCTAACAAAAAGCAGAAATGAAAAGTTATGGAAAAGCTGGACAGGTATATGAATACTGCATTGAGGCCATGGGTGGATCACTTTTATATTAGAGGGCGAGATGTTATTGGCTGTTAAGAATGGCCAAAACAAAGTTATTTATTTCCTCAAACATAGATCCTACTTCATTAAGTTATTTCGTGAATTCATGTGGATCAATCGTAGTTATCAGAGATTATCGATATCGAAAGTATTACAAAGTGTATAGCGAAATACCGTCATCGATGTGGTCATTCGCAACAAAATACAGCGATTATGTTGGTTGGGTCATTTTATGCGGATGGATCAAAATGCTCTAAAACGAAGAGTCTTCGAAAGTGATCTCGGTGAATGACACAAAAGTGGGCGTCTAAAGCTCCGTTGAATGGACCAGGCTTTTCGAACAGTGTCGAAGCTTGGTATAATGAACTGAAAAAGGAGCATGATAGACCGAAGCGCTTAAACTCATTCCTTACTTGAGGCACATAATAGACAAATCTGATTATTTTATCCGTCATCGAAAAAAATCGAGTAGACAAATTAATTCGATCAAATTTTGTAATAAATTTTAATGTTTAAATTTGCGAATCTGTTTAAAAATTAGTATTCGGTATCAGTCAATATTTTTAGACGTGACATGCATTATCAAATGAACAAAATCAATGGATCAATGGATTACCAAAAAAAAAAAAAACTTGCCAGTATGCAATGTTATTGCAAATTAGTTACTTTTACTTTGAAGAAATATGTGGTTTACACGAAAAAAAGGTGGCAATACTGCATTAAAAAGTAGTCAAAAAAAGCTGCTTGCTGCGCTACCCCCGAAAAATACGCAATAATTGTTTAAATTAATCATTAATATGTTTATTTTCACCGCAATCTATTAAAAAACAGCATCTTTTATTGATATAAACCAATTGCAAAGACATTTTTTTAGTTTAAGATAGGAAAAAACCAAAACCATTTACATAATTGGAAGTGGTTTCAAAACGAAAAAATTTTGCGGTTTTGATTGTCTGGAGAAGCAAATTAGGAAATGGAAACCATTTCGATCGAAATGGTTTTCTGTGACAGGCCTTTGTATGATACTGCAAAAACGTAACATCTAAAAGATAGCGCTCACATTATGGAGTATCTTTTGACTAAATCTATTTCATGATTTTTAATTCCGATTGAGCTAGGCCCGTTTGTGCGGCTGGTTGAGAAGTAGACATGATAACTGTTGAAAATCTTCATGAAAATGTTTGAGACCTTAGCCGGGTATTGTGAGTGGGCTATACGATTCGTTCCTTCGAGTACTTCCCATGCATAATGATCGATTTTCTGAAGTTCAATTTGTTCCCTGTAATTCCTCATCCGTAAATTTCAATAACCTAAATAGTGCTTGGAAATTTTTAAAAAAGTGACTGATTGACCAAGTCCTTCTAGCTTTCCATAGCTATTCTTACGATTTAGTAGCATTGAATTTGATAAAATTTAGAATACATTGAGCGTTTACCAATATAGAGTCTCAGAAAGAAATTTGTAAATTTGTATCTGTAGTACATCTTGAGCGACATTTTCATTTTCGCAGATGTAAATTTTCTAAATGGTTAGTGCTTGTTAAATTATGTTAAATTTAGTGGAACGATATAAAAAATATTCATCCAACAATTTGTGTGGGAATTATCAGAAAAGAGATGGTTATTTGCCCGATTTTGACCAAATTTTATAGAGATGTAAAAATAAATTGAATCGCCATATTCTAAACTACGCCAGCAAGCTATAATAATACAGTTGAATGATTAAATTTCGTAAAATCGCCCAGTTTGTGAGGTGGATAGCAGAAGGGGTTTGCAAATGCAGTTTAGTAAACGCCCAATCTTGCTAAATGCTACTAAATTTGGTACAATTGAATGAAAGACATGAACTAATGAATACATGGGTTAATTATTAGGTGCGCAACTAAGTTCTCGCTCTTTTTTGTTTTATAAAAATGGAATCTTATTATGAAAACATGTTAACAAGTGATTTATTGAAAGTAGTGTCCGTCGCTAGTTACTACTTTTTCCCATCATCTCTTGAGTCTATCTACGAATCTAGCCATCCCTTGATGTCCACATATCAGTAGACGGACAGCTGTAATGAATTCAGAGCGTTATGTGGAGATGTTAGATGTCAGACAACCTCTTGTTATCTGAACTGCAAAACGAAAAACATGGGCCGGTCACAGATATCCAATACGTCTTTGTCAGGAGTTGGTAAAACTTTCCCCGATCCTGATTTATTCCCCATGGAGTTTTCCCTAGGGAGTTATCTCAAATCTTAGGTTTATGCCATTAAACCCACTTTCCTGACTCACTGTGACCGCCTATTTTAATCACAAGACTTCATGCATTTAGATTCCAATCGCTGACAGGGTCATCATTTTCTACATTACTCCTTAAGGACACAGCACATTTCAGGGAACGTGGATTTTGAGGTCAGATTATGGAAGGCTTTTCGCAGGGGATGACGTATTTTTAAAATGGACGTATTTGATCTTGGAAGATGCTATTTTAATTTCTATGAATAACATAAGAATACTGTCTATCGATTATTTTGAATCAGTGGAACGAGATGAATGTTGTAATATGATGTTCTCTAGTTTTGATGGCGACAAACTGAAAATAATATCCGCCACGAAATGGCAACCAACATGCCGTGCCCTCATAATAAATCTTACTGTTCATTTAAATAAAGTTCCACGAATTCGAGGGTCTTGCGTTTGTATTATTTGACTTTGTACTTTTTTTAATCGACCCACTAAACGTACACTTTTGAGACAGCTTTGAATGAAATTGTGAAATGATATAATTTAACAACATCAAAATCGTGAGAACTTTAAAAAAAATCTTTGAACATTTTCATTCATCTTATTGTCCATTTATCATTTTAATGTGCAAATTGCACATTAGTATACGTCATTTAAGGTAAGGTGTAATTCAGTGTAATTGCGGCAATCCGTGCTACGACGTTCATCCCTTCATCCCTTTCGTCTTAATTTGTAAATTCATAAGGTAGATTGTATTTTACATACAATGCTTCACAGTCCAAATTATTAACATACTTTTTACATTTGCAAAAAATGTGTATTTAAATATCTTTCAAAAACGAAATGTGGAAATGATGCGTTTAATACTTAATATTATTTCGCTTACACTTAACAGCCGTGTCATAACGACAACCATTGGCAATTATTGTCAGCCAACCAATTACAATTCAACGGCAACAACAGCAACTTGAAAAGTAAGCATCTGATGCCGATAGATAGAGAACGTTCTTATGGATTCTTAACCTCTGTTTTTTAAAACAAATACCACTACTTAGCCTGGCCTTTTTGGTTGGCTAAGCCGAGGGGAAAGGTAGCTCTGGCGATGTGCGGACTCGAGAGAACACTTTCAAAATCACCATCAACAATGGCCATAAATTTTGTTAAAAACGTTACACTTCATATACATTTTGTACAATTTTTGTTGCCATTTAAATTTTTAATGAAAACTTTGCCTTTACCAGCACCTTTACGTTTCACGTCTTCGTGAGCAACTTCCCCAGCGTTCCGGCGCACTCATTCATTTCCTCTTTCCCACCATATTTGGGGAAATAAACGTAATGAAGAACACCACAAGTTTGCAGAGAATTGTGTTGGAAGGTGGGCGTTTTGGGTGGCACAGTCAGAAAAGCATTTTATTGTTTTACCATTATTACAGGTGTGCTTAAACAATTTTTATGACCCAAACGACGCTTTTGATCCGCTTTCCTATATAACCCCAACATTTCGACGTATCAGACGCATATACTGAGGCAAACGAAGTGAATTTTCTTGTTACGCTCGTTTGGGCTGCTGGCTCAGCCATTAAGATGAGTCCAGGCAACAGGACTCTTAATGTATAGTATAGTAAATGTTGATTATAAAACGAAGTTGATCCTTTTAGAAAGAAACAAAAGAAAACTCATAAAATGATGATACACTGACAGAAGTTATAGTTTCGAGCGTTAAAATTATATAAATAAATTATTATTTGTATAATTTAACGAATAACAGACATTTTGTATTATAAAACCTCTAAAGCTTTGATATATTAGTTTTGAGGTAATAAAGTCACAAATAAAAACTATACCGCAATGTACCAACGGCGCTATAGCAATTAGCGCAAATGAAGCAAAAAGCAAAAAATTTGCTTTAAGCGACCCGTTTAGGACCCACGAAAGAAAAAGTACTATAAATCACATGAAATAACAATGAATATTCAATTTATAGACAAAATTACTAAGAACAATTATCTTCGTTTCGCCGCCATCAGAATCAGGGTATATCATATAAACAAAATTACCAAGCAAAATTATTTTGCGTTCGCCGCCATCAGAGCTAGAAGACATCATATTACAACATTCATCTCATTCCATTGGTTCGAAACAATCGATAGAAAGTATTTTTATATTATTCATAGAAAGCATAATAGCATCTCCTAAAATCAAATAAGTCCATTTCAAAAATACGTCAGCCTTTGCGAAAAGCCTTTCATAATCTGACCTCAAAATCCAGGTTCTCTGAAATGTGCTCTGTCCTTAAAGAGTAATGTAGAAAATGATGACCCTCACAGCGATTGGAATCTAAATGCATGAAGTCTTGTGATTAAAATAGGCGATCACAGTGAGGCAGGAAAGTCAGTTTAATGGCAGAAACCTAAGATTTGGGAAAACTCCACGGGGAATAAATCAGGATCGGGGAAAATTTCACCAACTCATGGCGGAGACGTATTGATTATGTGTCACGTTGCTTCATTCTGCCCGGTTCATGTTTTTTATTTATGGTCAGAAAAACTTTGCAGTTCAGACAACAAGAAGCTGTCTAACATCTAACATCTCTCTCTGAATTCATTGTAACTGCACGTCGCCTTTCATCTGTACTTATATAAAAATAATTACCACGCAAAATAATGTTCAGAACTAGGGGACATCATATTACAACATTCATCTCGTTGATTCGAAACAATTGATATACAGTATTCTTATATTATTCATAGAAATTAAAATAGCATCTTTCAAAATAAAATTAGTCCATTTCAAAAATACGTCTCTTCGAAAAGCCTTTCATAGTCTGATTGCAAAATCCATGTTCTCAGGAATGTGCTGTGTCCTTAAGGAGTAACGTAGAAAATGATGACCTCTTCTGCCATTTGAAATCTAAAAGCATGAAGTCCTGTGATTCAAATCGGTGGTCACAGTGCATCAGTTATCATGACATCAACTAGTTGCCCATTATAAGAAAAACTGAAATATATTTTTATTGAACTGAAAGATTCTTGGAAAATTGAAAACAGATATTCCCACTACCACAAATTATAGAAAATACCTCCGCAAAAGTATGTGGATAAGTAATAACTTTTCATCTACTAGAAACTGCTTTCGATGGCAATATGTGGCAAAATTATTTATAGCGATGTCTATGTTTGGTGTCTCTGCGTATTTGCAGAGGTCGGCACTCGAGGTGTTACCAATTAAAAATGTTTTAATTTTGTCAATTTTGTTTTCCGTGTTTTGTTTTTTTTCTTTTGTTTTTAATCTTCAGCATATCGTAAAAACATTTCAGGTTTTAAGAGAATTATGTTATTGTTTGATGTAGACACTTTTAACGCAGATAATAGCCTCGAGTCTGTCTGAAAAGGCCGCACATGTTGTACGAATGTTCCATTCTCAGCGAAGAGTATTTTTTAAGGCCTTGACATTGTGTACGATCAATTGTATTACGGAAAACGTGCAGATGAATCCTCCTTTAAGAAGAAAATATTTCGAAACCTGTGCGGAAATTTCAGTCATTTCAACTGATTTATATACATAATATCCATTTGTACTGATGAGTGTGGCAAATCTTTAAGTTCTTATCAACATATCCTTCGAATAATGTATTACAGTACAACTGAATGAAGGTTATGATGCAGAAACATATAGAAGATTGCGAATATGGTAATCCAGTCGATCTTTTTCGCATTTAACCAAACGTTAAAATTAAATGATACAAAATGAGATACAAAAATTTGAGTTTTATTGAGGAAAAATTAATTTAGCAGAATTATCAAACGCATGATGTATCCAATTTGACTGAATTCAACGCAACTGCGTGAATGATATAAAGCTAAAAATATGTGAGTTAAATCAGTCACGTCTATGGAAGCTACCAAAGGTGGCGGGCTTACTTGTACTTGTTCGCTTCATCTCAAATTTTACCAGATGTTGAATTTTGGAAAACCGATGTGGACGTACCAAAGGGCGCTTCGTTCTCATTCCTGAATACTACCACGGCAAATCCCGAGTGTGCACTATATTTGACTGAAATTTGTGTAAGTAGATAGAAGATAGCTGAAAATGTGATCCATATTCATTCTTGTGCACTGTCTTAGCAAATTTTTAAAGTATACCAAATACAAGTAAATTTAGTCCAATGGGAAATATGAACCCAAAAATTTGTGGCTTAAATTGGTCATTCGTATGAGGATACCCAATGGGTCATCGATTTTAGCAGGAATTATATATTTAAACTAAATACAAAAATTCATATCACTAAGATCTATGATCTAGGAGTTAAAGGGAAGAAACCGTCTTTTAGAAAATCGGTCAATTGGTATGAGATGTACAAAAAGAGGTGGTTCGACATAGGCTACTAACAAATAAAGGCTCTGGCTAGTGTTAAGTTTTGAGATGCTTCATAAAAATATACGAGAGTTATAATGTCTTACAAAACGGTCTGAAAGAAATTCAGTCAAAAAAACTTTGCACCTTAGACGCTGCCGCATCAAATATTCCTTCGGTTTAGATTCTGATTGACAAGTAAGTTAATAAGTAAATTTAGGAATGCTGCAATGCCAATAAGATGACCCGATATACTCTTAAGATAAAGTGTGTACATTTTGCTAGTATTGCAAACATTTCTAAGTATTCTCTAGAGCCAAGCATTCTAATTTTACTGCTCATGTGATCCTTTTATTGCAAAATAAAATATTTAATAGGGAATATACCTAGCTAATCTTAAACGTAAGTTCAAAGGACGTAAAATACGAAGCAAGGGAGAAATTGACATAGAACGGACGATTCTTGATCATAAAGACCTGATATAAATCGAGAAGGTACATATAGAAAATAAGTTACGTCCCCACAAATTAATACTAATTGAACCTTTCAAAATTATATCTTTAGAGTTGGGTCGAATTACCTCAATGTCAAGTATTACAAGATGATTGGAATTTATCCCTGTGATATTTACCAAATACTTTTACTCAATAATAATAAGATTCGGTCAAGTGTGATATATGAAGGACTAATATCTATCTTATTTAAATTGTTTGGACCTAATCATTGTAACTCCTCACCAGATCATAGATTACCTCAATATCAAGTATTACACGATTGTTGGAATTTATCCCTGTGATATTTACCAAATATCAAACTATCAGTCATTTGCTCAACAATAAAAAGATTCGGTCAAGTGTGATATATAAATAACTAATGTCTGTCTTATTTAACTTGGTTGGATCTGATTATTGTAAGGTCTCACATGATTAGATATCAGGTATGCCTGTTAAGATCATATGTTTTTGTCTGATTGCCAAAACAAGACAAAACTTTTATTGTGCTGCTGATACTGACATTAGACATACAGACATTGTTAGAAACTGCAAGACGCAGTTACTGTAGTCTCCTCAAGCAACAATTCAGAAAAACTGGGTTTGCTAGTAAGGAGGGACAAAACAAAGTTAATTGTGTCGGCTACTGCTAGGCTTTTTCTGAATACGATACATAAGCGCTACTGAAAAATATGAAGCTTTACTGGCATTCTTTTAGAGGCCGTAATTTAACGTGATCATAGGGACCTTATCAGAAAATCGAAAAATGAATTTAAAAAATAACTTTTTTTTGGATGTAGAATACCGAAAAGTTTTTCTTTGAAAACGAATTGCTACCCTTTATAACAGTATTGTGTACCACAGCGAAGTTGCGATTTTGAATTTAGAGATAGCAGATCGAAAACGTTAACAAAATTGGTAATGCTTTAACAAAAGTGAGCATACCAGGATTGATTTTATCGATCACAGAACACAGATTTCAGATCTTGCTGTGCCATATTACCCATGAGAAAGGTTTGTTTTTTTTTTTTTTGGTAAAGGCGACAGCTTAGCTTTGAGAGCTTTTTACGACCGTAATTCCAATTCTAATGCACCAGATTTTCCATTTTTTCATCATTTTCTTCTCCGTGTATTCCACATTAGGAAACACAACATTTTTACAACTCCCCTGTGCAATTTTTGCACGTTTCCACTGTTGTATTGCTTTCTACACTGCTTTTGATTTTGGCGTTTTGTATTCAAAATGTAGTTGATTTTCTTTTGTTTGAATGTTCGAAATTTGTTTAACGAATCTATAAAAATCATAGCATTTGTTTGTTTTCATTTCGATTTTTCGCATTCCTCTGACCTTTTGCAAAAGTCCGACTGATATGTTGAGGCGCTGATGATGCTCTTTTACCTTTGTTCTGAAACTCTTTTTGAACTTAAAACCAAAGTGTTGGTAGTGAAATGATGAAACCGTTGTCTTTTCGACCAAAAGTGCCATGCAAAAAGTAACCTCTCTCCTTCAGCTTCCATTATTTTCCCAGAACGTGCAGTCAAATTGTTACTTTGTATAGAGGTCATGGAGTTTGGGCAAATTTCATTCGGTTCCTAAGACCAAATCATCCTATCATCAACGACGCGCGTGGCTGGGTGGGGTTACACTCATGGCCATTCTGTTGACTACCAATGGAATGAGTTTTTTTCTGGTGTTATTGGATGGGGGTTGGGGTGGGCGTGCGAGGGTTTTTATCACAGCAACCGACAGTGGCTGTAACTGTAGTAACAACGTCAATGGCGAATGTTGTCGGCTACAAATCGAGTTTTGCAAATAAATGAAATTACTTTCCGGTCTAATGACCATCATCTGCTGATTTTATTAGATTTGTTATTCTTTCTTTACTGCGCTTTTGTTGTTGGGATTTTTTATTATTTTCTTAAGAAATTATTTTTCGTCTATATTGAATTTAAAGAAATAACAACCGCTAACAGTGGTAAAAGAGATTTCGCTATTCCCTGTCCTCGTACTTTTTTGAATGGAAGTTATCTAGCTGAGGTATTCAAGTGGAAGGTGCTAAACACAACACAGAGTCTGACAATTTTAATTGTCTTTTCCTGTGAAAGAAAGCAAAAGTTTGCCCATTGTTGCTGAAAAAAGAAAATCAATGGATTAAGCGGTTCAGTCAAAGTTTTTAAGATATGGTCATTTGAGTTCCAAAAAAATTGGGAATTTTTTTTTTTTCCCCGAAGGAGTCATTGGTCTTTTATGCATGAAACGAGATAACTTTCATAACAAAAAATTGCAGATGGTTTCAAAGAGGTTTATGATGGCTGAAATGAATGGATTACAGTTAAAGTATTAGACACGGAACTATAATTGGATTACCGATGGGAAGAGTGGATTAAGTTCGAAGTTTCGACAATCTATTTTGTGATTGATATTGGTAATACAAATAATATATATATAATACAGGGTGGCGCACCAATTGCAATACAATAAGAAAATTTAAATATATTTCATTTTTTTTTTTTGTATAGAAATCCCAATTTTTTTTTAACTAATTAGCTTTGAAGATGATAGATCGTAAATTACCTCTATGCTCGTTCACGGATAAGCGATGCTTGATCAAAAAATTATTCATTATTCGGGAACGCCTCAATTATTTTTTTAATGGACTGATTCAATTTAGTCAAAATTCCTTGGTTTTGTTTTGTACAAATTTTGCTTGACATAACCCCATAACAAAAAGTCTGGTACAGTCAGGTCAGATAGCCTTGAGGCCAGGGGAAAGTAGATTTTCTGGATATTTATTTATTTATTTATTTATTTCTGGCTTGTAATTTAAAGCCTTCCGGCCAATTATAAGTAAATTACAATATGCAACAATTCATCATAATAAAAATTAAATATAAAATTTATAAAAATATAATATGACATATAATAATATAATATAACATTATGATCGTTGGAGACAAAAAAAAGTATGGAAAAAAAAGACTAATTCAAAAGTTAGAAGTTAATCGGAATATAATCTTGAAATATAAGATAATCGGTATGTAATAAAGGCTGCCCACAGTTTAATTGAAAACAAAATTTTACAGTAAAGTCTGAAAGTGTTGTAGAATGTGCCTTTTGTAAGAATCAGGAAATAATTTAAAACTTTTTAAATGGCTTGGTAGTAAATTGTAAATTCGAGCTACTCTTACTGCAAAAGCACGACCCATGAGTGTGGTTATTTTAGGAATAAGAAGCTGCTTATTACGAGTGGAATGTGAAAAATTAAATGAATTAAAAAGAAATTGAGGACTACACAATCGAACAACTTTATAAAATAACAGCAAAGACCTAAAATCTACATAATTTTTAAAACTACAACCCAAGAAACGCTTAACATACGGTGTTATATGAACACGACGCCTCAGTGAGTATAAATACCTCATAACTCTATTAAACGCCATCTGAACTTTCCTCATATTTTTTTTTTTAGTGCCACTATATAACTCTAAACAATATAGGATACTAGGCATGATATAAGCATGAACCAATTTCTCCTTAATCGATCTGGGCAACACTAAGTCGGTATTATAAAAACTTCGCAGTGAATAATTTAAACGTCGGACTACATTATCCACATGATAGTTAAAACTTAGTTTGTTGTCTAAAACTACTCCCAAACAATGTACACTGTGGACCACTTCAATACGTGTGCCACGATAAGATAAATTCAGGTTTAAATCACGATTAGAAAAAAGCATAGCTTTTGTTTTTGGAATGTTAATTGAGAGTTTATTTTCCGTCATCCATGAGCAGATCAAATTTAACGCATAATTAATATTACTTTGCAAGACATCATCAAACTGAAATTCTCCCTTAAAGAGCAATTGAACATCATCTGCAAATGAATAGGGAATACATGTATCATCGAGGATACTAAACAGGTCATTTAAGTACAAAATAAAAAGTATTGGGCCAAGTACCGAGCCTTGAGGAACACCGCTTTGGACAGGTAAAACAGAAGACAACGAATCATTGACAACAACATATTGACTCCTACCGTATAGGTATGATGAAATCAATTGACAGGTATTAACGTCGAAATTATAATTGGTGTATAACTTATTCAACAAGATACCATAATCAACACGATCAAATGCCTTTTCTAAATCCAAGGATAATAATACACAAACTTTTTGACCATATACTTCTTTCCTTATGGTATCTGTAAGACCAATAAGTAGTCCAGTGGTATTCCTATAATTTCGAAATCCACATTGACAGTCGTTTAGCAACGACTCACTTTCAATGAATCGCAATAACTGACACTTTAGTATGTGCTCCAAAATTTTTGACAATATGGGAACTAATGAAATTGGTCTCAAATTTTCGAAATTACTGGAATCATTTTTCTTTTTAATTGGGATTACCTTAGTTAACTTCCACTGAACTGGAAAAGAAGATGTCATTATGATCGTATTGAATAAGTGCAAAATATGGCATAAAATTAGTGGAAAAATTATTTTCACAAATTTCAATGACAGACCATCTGCCCCTGGAGCATTAGACTTAATAGAAGAATACGCAGACCACAATTCATCGAAGGTAACACACTGAAAGGAGAACCCATCATTCACCGATTGCGGTATGGGATACGTAGTTACGTTCAGTTGGTTGCCAACAAAATGCGTGTTAAGTTGCTCAACATCAATATTGTCAAAATTATCTTGATTGCAAGTATCACCTATCAAGCCATTCTCACTAATGCGATTCCACAGTGTTTTAACAGAGACAGTGTTTTCGAAAAGTGCAGCATGCGCCTCAATTTTCAGTTTTCTACTGACACTTTTGCAGCGATTTCTGGCCCTGCAATAAATTTTCCAGTTAACATCATTGGCATCATTAATATATTCAGCAAAAGCTAAATCACGTATTGAACGGAGGTAAAGAATTTGTGGCGATGAGTACCATTTATCATGCGACGTACATATCTTTTTCTTTTTAAGTGGTATAACAGAATGGACAAAGGACAAACCAGCCATAAGTATATTTAACTGACAATCAACATCACTTGTAGCATACATATCTGAAAAATCAAATAAGGCAGTAGTGCTACTCAGCACTTCTGGACTTACTGACTTATAATCATAAAACTCAAAAACATTTTTATCTTTACGTTGAACTTTTTTATTTAAAGAAACAAAAATAAAGGCGTGCTTTGAAATAATAGGACAATAAAACTGATCCGAAAATTGTACGCTGGCAGGGTGAGACATTAAGAAAAAATCAATCAAGGAAGATGATTGATGAACTACATCAAAGTGTGTTGGCATGATGTTATGATGAACAAAAATGTTCATCCTAGCGCATGTCTCCCTCACCTGACTAGAATGTCTCATATCAAATAAATTCTTATTGAAGTCACCCATAATACAAATGTCAGTATATCTTTCTATTACATCGGATATGTCATTCTCAAAAGAGTTAAAATCTCCATGAGGTAAATATACTACACCAAACAATAATTTACGACCACCTGACAACACCTCAATAAACAAGCTCTCAACTACGCCATAGTTACTACTTTTATATACCACCTTATACCTTAAATTGTTTGAAATATACATAGCTACACCACCGCCTCTCTGAATCGGGCGATCATTTCTGCAACACGAATAGCCTGAAACTCTTATACAATTCGAGGATGTAGATGGTTTGAGCCACGTCTCACTGACTCCTACAATATCCAGGCCACTGTTTTCTAATACATTTCTTATTTCTGATAATTTTATAGAATTTGGAGTAAGATGAAAACTTTGACAATTAAAATGCGCAACACTCAGGTTGTCAGAAAAACTACATAATTTAGAACTAATATACCGATTATCTTTAACAGAATTTTCATTAGCAAAATTCATATAATTAAGTCTATCGAAAAAAATAAGTTCAACAATAAATAGAGACGCATATAATGTGCATATAATAAAAATTTATAAATTACTACCAGAGGAAGCAAATAACGGATTTTCTATGCTTGAACCAGGAGGTGCTTCATAATCTAATAACCTACTACATTCCCGAGAGGTAAAGGTTCTAGCTATGCCATCATTAAAAGTAATTGTAGCCTTTGGCAGGTCACCATTAATAAAGCTGTACTTTTTTATCTTGTTCTGACTACGTAACCTATACGTGAACCAAGGCGGCAGCATCTGGAGTAAGGTGGTCATTTAAGAATATCATATTTGTTTTAGGAATTTTTGTTGGAGCTCCACCGTAACCGATCTAGCTATGTGTGTAGCTGCTTCATCTTGCTGGAACCAAATACTGTTGAAACGAATACATTATTGATGCATTTCTTTGCAGAAAAAATAACATCTTTAAATAACCGTCTCCATTGACAGTGACTTTGACAAGATTCATGTGTCATCCTTTATATATATATTATGTCTCCTTCAGTTTAAAAATTCTTCATCTTATTGTATATTATAGTCATTATTCCATATCCGTCTTTTGGAAAAGTCCCACCAAATCTATTTCATCGCCATCAATTTATTCCGTTTGAATACAATCTTCTATGCCGACGACATTTTTTCTATTCTTCATTTTTCAATTCTGGGAAATAGCTACAATTTGCATAGTGCTAAGCCATATGGGTGTAGCAGACGATACACGAAATTTTGACGGAAAAATTAAGAAGATCCATTGTGGTGAGGGGTTGTCCGTCCATAAACCCACTATCTCTTTGGGAACAGCTTCACACAAAACACGTATGTATGTATAACACTTAACCAATATTTCTTGTATGGGCCGAAGAACTCATAATTCATTATATTACTATAATCCCGGAAAACACTAAGTTTTTCCATCTTCGTCGTCACTTTTTTTTTTTTTTGCCTTGCTTCATCTTTGACACGACACTCACCCAGCTTGTCCATTGTTTCAGAATCATAAGTACAGATCCAAGATCAATTATATTTGTTTTATGGGGTGCTTTTAGTCAGAAACTGCCTCTTTGCAGATTTTAAAGTTATGGTTCTTTTCTAAAAAATTTAGTGTTTTTGGTTCTTAAGTTAATTTGATGTGTCAGATATCCAAAATGTCTTTCAAAGCTGAAATTGACTAATCCACTTGAAATTCCAACATTATCAGCGGTCTCTAATTGGTAATTAATAGATTCTGAGCACAAATTCTCGGATTTGTTGGACTTAACTTTCATCGGCAGGGTTAGATGATCGTCCGACACGCTCTTCGTTTCCAACTTGTTATTGTGTTGCAACATTTTATGTCCTCCCAAAAAATTATGTTCACCGAATGCCTTCTGTAACATTCTAAGTGTTTAAGCAGCAGAAATTCCACTTCATGTGTGATTTTGCTGAATCACACATTGTGAAAGTCACCAAAATCACTTTCCTTTACTTTTCATATGGAGAAATTTTGAATATTTCTTTGCATCATATAATCGTTTCCGTTACTCCAAGCTTTTTAAGATTCCAAACATATGGTAATTTTAAAATTGGATATACTATGTCGTAGACATGGAAAGTTTTTACTGTGATTCTTTTTTAATTATTGACTTTTTGTGGGCATTTTGTGATACCTTATGGCGAATTCTCCTGAGACCATAAAAAATTTCGTTAGTTTTTAAATTTGCCCATTTTTGCAATCGAACACTCCGATTCAAATATATACACATTTTTGAGTTTTAGTCATTTTCGAACGTTCTGTGACACCTTGCGAGGAGCAGCACTTCATCCAGTTCTCTTGAGAAGCTGGAAAGTTTAACCATGTCCTCAATTTGATAATTTTTGCGCTTGTTCGATTTTCGTTTGCTATTTTGGACCTGTCCTCAATTTTCAGCTAACTCCCCAAGTAATCCCTAAGTAATCGTGTTGCGTGTTCCCCAGCCTTCAAGATAAAAGCAAGATTTTATTCTTCTTAACAGATTTAACAGATGCAAAAAATGAGCTTTCGCTAAACAAATATAGGACACAGCTTTATCAAAGCATCGGCACAGACATGTGTTGGTTGGTCTTTGCAACGAATTTGGTCATAAAAAACGAAACCTGCTGATATAAAACCTCATCCCTGTTGTCAACAAACCGGAAATCGAATGTTCACAAGCTTCTCTTGAGGCGAATTTTTCGCCAGCAAAATCATTCGCCGTAGACAAGAACGGATGGTAATCACTTTGTGCCAGGTGTCAAATAAAAAACCAATGCATAACAAGCTCTCAGCCAAGATTTTGGAGTTTCTTTCGACTTATTATTGATGTGTATGGCCTGGCGTTGTTCTGATGGAACACAGTTTCTCTCTTATTGCCCAAAGCTGGCCGCTTGTGATCGATTACTGCCTTTAAATGGTGTAATTGATGACAGCACTGGTGCAAGTTAATACTTTGGCCATTGAGGAGCTACTCATAATATATGACTCCCTGCCAATTCTATCAAACACATAGCGAAATCTTCCTGGCCGTCAATCCGGGCATGGTGCCCAGTGTGGGCCAGCAGCTAACCTCGATTCGACCATATGTGTCTCATTTTTTATCACCAGTTACCATCCATTCCAGAAATGGGTAGATTTTGTTGTGATCCAACTGGGTGTAACCTTCATTCTATATCCAGCCTTATTCAAGTGGCTCCAAACAATTTTTTGTTCAATGTCTACCTCGTAGGCATGCGAAACAGTGCTTTCATGAGAGTCACACTTGACGATTGTCATTATTCTATTGGTCTAACAGGGCGTGGTGCTTCTTCAATATCAAAATTACCGAAATGTGAACGACAAAATAAGACTGCGTATGATTGGCGGTTTCAATATCTGTGCCATAAACACTGTACATATTTTCTGCCGCTTGAGTCGGGATTTGCCTTTATCGAAGAAAAACTGTATAATATTGCTAATTTTCCCTTTGTTGACGTCCACTTTGGACGTGCGCCCAGACAAAACTGTGTCGAACATTCATTAGAGTCTTTTTGAGTACGAAAACTTATCTTTTTAAGGCTACTCATCGTAATAGGATGACACTTACGTAGGGTGGCGCATAAGTAACGCTAAGACTTGATCAGTGAATACATTTTTTGTTTAAGTCTTTTTTTCGTCTATTTACAGAATTAACTAAATAATGCTTGGGAAATTTATGACGGAAAAGCTGAGCACAGAACAAGGAACCAAAGTTGTTCAATTTTACTTTGAAAGTCAGCATTCGATTACTCAGACACAAAGATCATATAGAAATTTCTTTCATGTTCGAAATGCTCCTAGCGCTCCAACAACTTACCGATTGGTTCGGCGTTGTGGGCAAGAAGGAGCTGTCTATGATCTTCCGCGTGCTGAAAGACCTAGTGCGGTTCGAATTGAAGTGACCATTGCTTGAGTGCAAGCAAGTATTTAGGAAAACCCCGAAACTTCCACCAGGCGACGTTCTCAGCAGTTAGAGACGCCTAGGCGGTCTTTGCAAAGAATTTTACATATGTTACATCTTTATAAGATGCCATTGGTTCACGAGTTAAAACCAAATGATGCACAAGAACGCATTCAATATAGTCGCCGTTAACGTTACTTATGCGCCAACCTTTACAATGCGAGATTGAGATTACTAAATCCATCTATTGGAAATTAAAAGATTTCTTGTTACTGTATTTTATATTATTTGTGTACGATTTTCTGTTCAACAATATTTATTAAGTCATTTCTTGCTGTACACATTGCCACAGAGTGCTTCCTACAATTAGAAGCCTAATTATTTTGCATCCAATTAAATGTTTTCCCTATTCCTTTGATGCCAAGTTGTTAGCTACTTATTCAATTAACTTCTACATTACATAAAAATTTTTGGTTACAAAACGAATATAAATGCCAATATCTGGTTACATTAGAAAATTTGCCAAGCTCTCTGTTCGTTCATAAATCATTAATTCAAAGTCACAAAATCCGAACGTATTTACAATTTCATATATATCAATTAGAGAAAACATTCCAATCGAACTATTGCTAATCAACTTTACAGCCAATTTTTGTTAATTATCCAAAAGCATACCGGAAATGCACAGACATTAAAGGCTACAAGCATACATACGATATATTTGCTTGTAAACCCATGCCATCATCTGCCATTTGCACGAATACGTTCATATATCGTCTACTTGTTTACCTTTCCTTCCTTTATAATCAGCTAGAATTTCAATTTTAACTAATTACTCACATACCTAACTCGTTTGTCTCAAAACTTCTCCAATGGCATTAACTGAAACGAGCAGCAGCACGAGCACTTTGATTGCAGCATCCCTCAGTGGGAAGTGGGCACTGAAGAAGCAGTGCAACCCTCCCTCTAACAGCTGCAGTTGGACTAAGAAGAATAACATACCAGGCTTAATATTTAATTTACAGAGTGTGCATCTTCAACTACAACAGCATTAGCATTTACATGTGCAACTATAAGTGCGTATGTGCGATATTCTTTGGTCCATAGGAAAGGTAAAAATCCTTCGGAAGGATGCAAAGATATAATATATGGAAAGTTGAAGCATTTTAACAATTTATTGTGGGTGAGGTTCATACGAGTACATGTGTAAATACAGTACAAATAGGTGTATTGATTACGGTGGCCCGTTTATGTGAGTTGTCATAAATTCGAAATCAGATGAAATATTTTGACCAGATCGCTTTCGATTGAATGTAGCAACATTTACTTTTCTTGGCAGCGTTTGAAAGTTTACACAAATCATACAAAATGATACATTTGACAAATTGTTGATTATGTACAGTAGGAAAGGCATAAGATTCTATACTGCTTAACATTACTTGGGACATTGGGACAAATTATGCCACCCCTTTTGCCACCTGCCATGCAAATGGTCATAAACATTTAGCTTCTGCATACCTCCGTCCGAGGGAAAAAGTCAATCGTCACTGCATGCCCAGAAATGTAACATTCAGAAGAAATCGTTTAGAGCACTAAATATCTTTTGACCAAATATGTTTCATGACTTTTAAAGTCGATTAAGCCATATCCTCCTGTATGGCTGGCCAATTCCTCTCATAAAAATTACACGATTTACAAAATTCCAATTTTTCTCTGTAATTTCTAATTGGTAAAAATTTCCATTGAATTACTTTATAAAGTTCGATTAAATACAAAAATATGGATCGATTAACCATACCCTTTCTGATGTATCAAATAAAAATGACTGATTAAGCTCTAATATTTTTAGTTTATATTTTTTGTTTATTTGCAGGGAATTCATTTAAACAATTAACTATTTGAACGATATTTAAACTTCAGTCTAAACATGAAAACGAAAAATTGATCAGCTAAATATACTCCCTCTTGTGTCCCGTATAAATTAGCCGATTTTTCGAAATTTAGTATTTCCTCTATAAGTTCTAACTAAAATACCTCAGAAACCAAAATTTTTGTCCATTGTGATGCTTTATAAAAGGTGGCGCATAAGTAACGTTAACAGCGACTATATTGAATGCGTTATTGTGCATCATTTGGTTTTAACTCGTGAACCAATTGCATCTTATATGGAAAAAGATGTAACATATGTAAAATTCTTTGCAAAGACCGCCTAGACATCTCTAACTGCTGAGAACGTCGCCTGGTGGAAGTTTCGGGGTTTTTCTCAATACTTGCTTGGTCACTTCATTTCGAACTGTATGAGGTCTTTCAGCACGCGGAAGATCACAGACAGACAGCTGATCCAATCGGTAAATTGTTGGAGCGCTAGGAGCATTTCGAACATGAAAGAAATTTCGATATGATCTGAATAATCGAATACTGACTTTCAAAGTAAAATTGAACAACTTTGGTTCTTTGTTCTGTGCTGAGCTTTTGCATCATAAATTTATTTATTTTATATTATATTATACTATGTTATTATTTATTATTTATGATTATTATATTATATTATTATTATTATTATTATTATTATTATTATTATTATTATTATTA